>JAHDVE020011224.1:0-80006 GCA_022606495.2 Halesus radiatus
AATGACCTTCCATTTGGTTTGAGGTCAGAAAGCAATTTCGAAACCCTTTAGAAAAATCTAAAAACATAGCTATTTAACAGGGGCTACAAACATTAGCAAGACGTATAGCGCCCTAATGTGATTGTATAGTCACTAAACGGCACTATAGAAAAATTGTCCATTTATACATAAGGATTGAAAAAAAAAAGTTTTCTTTTTACATTGTTAAAATTATTATCGAATCTCAATCAAATCTGCAATTTTCAATAGGTAACTAATATAAAATAATAATTTTTCTCTCGTATTAGTAGTTGGTGCAAGTGCATGCTCGATGGGTGCTCCTGCTTTGGCGTGTTGTGAATAGTTTTATTACTTACAGCGCTACGCCCGTGCGGCTAATACAAATTTATGAAGTATCGATGACATCCATCCCTTAGAGACACCAACATGATATCCCAGCTATTTATGGTTGTATACGTAATACGTGCCTTGTGTACAGTGCAGTGTACGCTCTGCAGTATGTAGTGTTGGATCGAGGAACCGTCAATTGAAAATTACATCATTCAACATCATCATTATCGTCGGCGATACAACTTCTCCCCTCTTAGTGGTCACCCGCTGTCTCCCCACAGTTCTTTGTGACTTATGGCCAAGGATGTGGTTTTTGCCTTTACATAATCCATCCATCTACATATGCATACTTTAGAGAATCCTCCAACATGCCAAACATCCTGCCCAGTAGAATTGTCCCGAATATAACTAATAAATATTGAGAATAACATACGCTGATTATCTTTGTTGCGCCATTCTTATACAAATTTACCTCAATTGTGCTTTAATATCAATCAGGTGTACGTAATAAATAATAATAAAAACCCGAGAAAGGGAGGGGTAATTGTTATTCATATCCCATTCAAACATGTTCAAATATAATTAATCCAGAAATCATCAACTTTTGTGGCAATAATCGCGTGGTTTGGAGAAACAAACCGCACAATAAATTAAGGAATCACCGTACGTGCCTCCGTATATAGATAATAATTTTCTGAAAATATTCAGGGAGCCCGCAACCCTTGTCGAGTGTATGTCAGGGCCAGCGCGTGACCGGACTGGTTAAAGTCCCGTAAAGTATCAAATCCTTTCCCAATTTCCGCATTATTTCTACTACTGGGACGGTGAATCGAATGAGGGCGCCTGAATATAGGCAAAATGTTCATCACCATTCTAAATCTCCCGCGGTGAGAATGAATTGATAAACATATTTAAATAAAATTCCACTCAGGTCTAAGCGAGAATGAGAATACTGGGGAGAGAGACCGAGAAATAAATTTCAAAAAATGTTTATTACTAATGGCAGAATAATCACGCTGTCCATTAAAAAAAATTGGAGTACACGGATGAGTTAGTACTTAAAGTGGACATTTGCGTTATCTGAGGAACGCTCTCATTGGCCTTGGACATAAGAACAAACTGTTTAATTAAATAATAAGTGTCAAGCATATTAGATTTTTTTATAAAAGTCGTTCCCAATTTTGATCTAGTTATACATAAAAATGGACGATTTTTTAAAACAAGCCTCACCCGATTTTGGTAATAAGTGTTACTAAAAAAACTTCTTAGATTATTGCGAATTATTCACAAAAACACAAATTATAGATTATATATAGATAATAAAAAGTGAGGGTAAGGTTATATCCAATAGCTTAAGTAAGCATATAAAATAATAAAAAATAAAGTATTTTTGAGAGGAAAACAATATTCATCACTTCATCTCCCGCATTAAAGATTTTCGTTAAGAGGCTTTCACAAATGAAACCTTTTTACGTTCTTTGTACATGTGCTCCACGTTATTTCTGAACAGAATGCGGAAATATTACCCAAGAGATTAATTAGCTTACAGGGTAAAGCTACGAGGAACATTAAAACTGACCATTTCCTATTGTCAACACGTACACGTATATAAATGTAGATGCTTGTGTAACGTACATAACATTAATACAACTTACATATTCGTACAAAAAGGATATTTTGTGTAGTATATTCCATTCGTGGTACTAAAATATCCGTAAATTATTTTTACCCTACAATTAATTCTCATTCACGTTACCGCACGTGTTTTATTGTGATTACAATAATCATTCCCAACTTATTTAAGTACATCAGTAAAAGTTATTTAATGGCTATTTGTTTATTGTAACAAATGAGGTGGATATTTCAAGTTGCGAGCTGAAAATAGTTCAGTTTTACAAGCTCTCCGTTGGCGTTGGGGAGATTTTACTGCTCACAAAATCCTGCTTATTGTTAGTTTTAATCTTTAAATACATAATTTTAACTGCATGAAATTTATTAGAATCGATATTTAATTGTTACATTGCTAACTTTGTATTTTCTGTCTCAAGAATCTGTGTCCGCCGATAAGAGCGTAGCAACCATCGTAGATCCACTTTGATGGCGTTCTTATAGGATACTAACAATATGTAAACACCATACGATAAAACAGAGTGGTGTTAAACCTTTTTCCGTATAATCTTGCAGATAACTTAATATATATATACTTACGTGCTTCAATTTTTTTTTTTTTACAAATCACCCATATTTTTTCTTCTGAATGATTTTTGCTAACCACCTTACGAGACTTTCATTAAAAATTTGTAACGATTGTAACTTATGTAGGAAAGAATTCAAGAAGTTTTAATATTAGAGTTAAGGGGAACCTAAAGTTCTTGAGTAATAATTATTATTCTGAATTTGCCAACCATAATTTGGAAACAAATCATTCTTTTGACAACAAAAACAGGTTTAAAATGTCGACATACGGATACATCTGGTTTACAAATAGATAAATTTGAAATTTTAGAAATTGGAAAATTTGTTAATGGCCAATTATATATTAGTAATAACAAAAAAAAATGAAATAGCCATTTTAAAAATTTATTTTCACTTTAATACCTGTATTTAGAATATTATTAATAAAATTTTAATAATAATTTATTTAATTTATTGATAATAGCTTTGTTATTTCCTTTTTTTTATTTGTGTTAAAAATAAAAATAATTTAATGTTTTTAAATTTCTAATATAAATTTATTATTATAATTTATTATTATGATTACTTAGGTAGCTACTTTCATCACTTATTGTTAAATTTTGTTTATCTTTGTTAATTGTCTATACTTACATTATTATTTTTGCATGTTTATTATTTATTAGAGAATGAATGAGACGATGTATGAATGTAAATGAAGCAAGAAGTGTATGCCAAGATCGAGTTGTTTGGCCGTCCGTCCTTTTCGACCTACCCCTGCGGGGAAACGGCGTGATGGTAGTTAGTTATTGTTTGTCATTATTTCTCAGTATATTGTGAATCCTAAGGAGGAAATCGGCGCTTTCAAAACATGTTGATATTTATATTTTAAATAGTGGTTTATACAAAATATTTATTATTAATTTTATCAATAATGACACCATAAAGTAATTTTACATTTATTGAAGAAGTTTATAACTATGGTCACAAACCGTAGGTGAGTCCATATCTGCCCCGAGTTAATTGGATTGTACTAATTTTATCAATAATGACGCCATAAAGTAATTTTACATTTATTGAAGAAGTTTATAACTATGGTCACAAACCGTACGTGAGTCCATATCTGCCCCGAGTTAATTGGATTGTACTAATTTTATCAATAATGACGCCATAAAGTAATTTTACATTTATTGAAGAAGTTTATAACTATGGTCACAAACCGTACGTGAGTCCATATCTGACCCGAGTTAATTGGATTGTACTAATTTTATCAATAATGACGCCATAAAGTAATTTTACATTTATTGAAGAAGTTTATAACTACGGTTACAAACCGTACGTGAGTCCATATCTGCCCCGAGTTAATTGGATTGTACTAATTTTATCAATAATGACGCCATAAAGTAATTTTACATTTATTGAAGAAGTTTATAACTATGGTCACAAACCGTACGTGAGTCCATATCTGCCCCGAGTTAATTGGATTGTACTAATTTTATCAATAATGACGCCATAAAGTAATTTTACATTTATTGAAGAAGTTTATAACTACGGTCACAAACCGTACGTGAGTCCATATCTGCCCCGAGTTAGTTGGATTGTACTAATTTTAGCAATAATGACGCCATAAAGTAATTTTACATTTATTGAAGAAGTTTATAACTACGGTTACAAACCGTACGTGAGTCCATATCTGCCCCGAGTTAGTTGGATTGTACTAATTTTAGCAATAATGACGCCATAAAGTAATTTTACATTTATTGAAGAAGTTTATAACTACGGTTACAAACCGTACGTGAGTCCATATCTGCCCCGAGTTAATTGGATTGTACTAATTTTATCAATAATGACGCCGTAAAGTAATTTTACATTTATTGAAGAAGTTTATAACTATGATCACAAACCGTACGCGAGTCCATATCTGCCCCGAGTTAATTGGATTGTACTAATTTTTAGAGAATATTAGGAGGGTGAAATAAAGCAGGAAAGGAAAATATAATGGCAAAGGAAAGTAGCTATTCAGATCTTGTTTCTAAAGCAGCTCCAGCCATTTTAAGCAAAGTTTTGTTTATATCCCAAAGTGTTTCCACTCTTACGCGAGATGTCAGTACCCGCATATTTCATAATTTTCTAAATTTATTAATCTTAATAAAACATTATTACAGAGGAATGTTCGATGTCTGTCTCACTGGGAAAATTTCTCTGTCGAGACAGAGGGATACAAATTACATAATTAAATAAACAAAATATAAGAACAAATATATGGAATAAATTTTAATAAATTATGTAGGTGTATAGAGGTTATGTAGTATAGATGTGTTGTATTTTCCTAGTTTAATAATCCAGGTCAGAGTAAATGTAAAAATAAATATTGATTTGCTTATGCTTAGAGACAAAGATTGTATTGGTATGAATAAACCGAAATAATTTTAAATTATTTTTGTATTAACTTTTGAATGACCAACCCTGGACCCAAAGCTAAGGATCTCACCGCTCTGCCACGTAGGGTCTCACATAAAACCTCATTGCCTTCTGATAACATTTTTATTACGATCGAGTTTGAAGGCTTGTCTTACAACGATGTTTCCTTTATCTAACTATATTATATTGAATAGGATCTTAATGACGTAATATAATCACACCTGCTAATGTATGTTGCGTATATTCGCCTTGAAGAAATGAACGAGCTTTTATTTAAAATAAAGTGCAGTGTACAATACAATGCCTTGTGCATTAAATGCATTAAGTAAAATAAAAGATTCTTGTTTTCTGCATACATTATGGTGGCTATTATGAGACCCATAAGATGCACCAAATTCATAATAACACCGTTGGGACTCTAAAGATGCCCCATATCCCATATTGGTCTCTTGGGTGTATTATAATTTATGTAGAATACAGATTAATGGAAATGCCTTGGACGGTCACTATGCAAATCCCGTAACGCCCAAATAATTGCTATTGACAATATGTAACAATAAATAAAGTCCGGAAACTCTAAGCATTGGCAGAAAAGAATTACAATCCGTAAGTTTAAAATATTAAAAGAAAAGTTGTTTCTAATAACAGTGTAGTAAGAAAAATATAGTGAATCCAATAATGCTTTACCTTAAATATTCAGTTCAGTTTGAATAAAAATTTGATCCTAAAAACCTTTCCACAATTCGAAAGAATCGATTGTGGAAAAATCGATTAAAAAATATATGATTTTGTTTAACAATACCCTTACAATTTTAGGCATTTAGGCACATCTCAATCATTATCTATCGGGAGATTTGAGAAAGGTCTAAATCCCTTTGTCCGAGCTCAAGAAACAGAGAAGATATTGAAAAAGGAAATACCTTTCATATTTCCCCCCATTTCTCATCAATTTATATACGCTTTGAGATTAACATTGACATATTTATAAAATTTAAAAAAAATATGTTTTGCAATCCCCTAAAAAAGATTCTAAATTAAAATATAACCACTTTAATACATTGAAGTAAAAAGTAGACCAACGTAAAACTCTCAATTTTATGATACGTTTTCTGATTGTGTACGGGACCAGGATTACCTGGGTGCGCCGGGTAATGGAGACAGGGGGCTCAACCGGACGGTGGACAATCCCGGACACAAATTACATTACGGGGCCCGCGTGCACACCTCGGTCCGTATTGGGTCATGGAATGGGTCTCCGGGGACAAGGCGCGGCACGGGCAATACCCGGCACTGGGCACTCTGGACAGTGCAACCAACATTCTATAGCAGCAATTACAAACCTTTTTAATTGAAGCGATTTTCTATCAACTAATCTGACTGTAATAATGATAAAAAAAATAAAAAAAAACTTTTTACTGCAGTGCGATTTTTTGAGAAATTGGTGATAAGTGTGTAATAATTGTTCATTAGTATTTCTTGGAGACTTAATCTTCGACAGCCAACTTGGTTCTGTAGAACATTTTGCAATGGATGTATTTCAAACAATAATTTATCAGCGATATCTATGTATATTCTATAAAGCCAAAACTCTAGAACGGTGAGCTTTTGGTTCACGAACAATATTATTCGAATTTTTGTGCTTCGAATTTCGAAGACAGTGCATTGTTTTATTTTTGTTCTAAACACCATTTAATAATAAGCTATGGGGCTTAGAATTTCTAAGACAGTGCATTGTTTTATTTTAGTTCTAAACAATATTTCATAATAAGCTATGGGGTATAGAATTTCTAAGACAGTGCATTGTTTTATTTGAGTTCTAAATACCATTTAATAATAAGCTATCGGGCTTAGAATTTCTAAGACAGTGCATTGTTTTATTTTAGTTCCAAACACCATTCCATAATAAGCTATGGGGTATAGAATTTCTAAGACAGTGCATTGTTTTATTTTAGTTCTAAACACCAATTCATAATAAGCTATGGGGTATAGAATTTCTAAGACAGTGCATTGTTTTATTTTAGTTCTAAACACCAATTCATAATAAGCTAGGGGGTATAGAATTTCTAAGACAGTGCATTGTTTTATTTTAGTTCTAAACACCAATTCATAATAAGCTATGGGGTATAGAATTTCTAAGACAGTGCATTGTTTTATTTTAGTTCTAAACACCAATTCATAATAAGCTATGGGGTATAGAATTTCTAAGACAGTGCATTGTTTTATTTTAGTTCTAAACACCAATTCATAATAAGCTATGGGGTATAGAATTTCTAAGACAGTGCATTGTTTTATTTGAGTTCTAAATACCATTTCATAATAAGCTATCGGGTTTAGAATTGAGAAGAAACAATTTTGTTCCCTTAATATTTTTCAATAAGAAAAAATAGTCATACAGAAATCTCGGGCGAAGCCGGGTTGTCTATTTGTGTATAAATCATAGTATTTTTTTACATATTTCAAGAGCGTGTACTTTGCTAAATACATTGTCGGTTATATTATATCGGTTTAAAGCCATAGAAATATAAAATTATATTTGAGAAACAAATTTTGGCCGACATATTATTATATTTCTATACGATTTATTTTTCACATGGCATACCCGACCATCTCTTAGGATATTTTATATTTTGCTGATACACCCTGTGTTTTAAAAATCATTCTGCTGCTAAGGCATTTTCAGAAAATTGATACCCTAAAACTGGAAAACCACAGACTTTCAGCATCGCTACGAACTACAAATTCATAGGTAGAAATTTAATATAATCCTCCATAAATATATTTTAAACCTGCGCTGCTGTAGGAAAAATGTGGTTCATACATTTCAGGTTGAGATTCCCTGGTCTAAACTACCGCTGGGAATCCAAATATAAAATACATATCGGTATAAACAAATAGAGTGCTTTGAAGAATGTTACCAATTGCTGTGATTTATGGCGAATAGTTGATGCTATGGTTCGATCCACCGTAATTATATGATTTTATTTATTTTTTTACTTGGAAAATCATCAGATGGTATAATTTTTTGTAGAGATTCCAACAATAGAAATCAATAAAATATAAATTATCCGTAAATCATACGGGCGGCCGTGGCAATACGGTTTATGTTTGGTTTTAGCTATGTTACTTACCCAGACATAAAACAGATTATGAAATTTTTAAAATTTCTAAAACTCCGGTCCAATTTTTATTTTATTTTTATTAATAGTGACGTTCAAACTTAAATACCAGTATGTTTCGTTTTTTTTCTAAAATTAGTTTTCATGGTGAAAATAATTTTGAAAGTGTCAATTTTTCAAATCCCGCCAAAACACTCCAAATCTATGGCCGGTCGGTTTTGATCAGTTTTGAGGTTAGAATGTCAAATGTCAAAACAAAGATAAGCTTTATCGTACATAATTATATATTGTATTCATGATAAACCATAACTAAAGATAAGTAATAAAATTATATACCCTTTTAGAAACTTTAACTTAAAGAATAATAGTAGTATTGACCATTAACATTATCATAATATGTTTCCGTATTGATAATTGGTTTGATCATGAATATTCTAATATCTTTCGTGAATAATAGTTGTTTACATTAAACGACAATTATAGAGCTTAAAGTCACCCAAATTAAGTAAAAAAATTGCCTTAACTAAAAGAATATATGTTTTAAATACAAAACATCATCGAAAAATTCAAAATTTCATACTAATCCAAAAACAGAACGTTCACGTGACGTCAGATGTTCCAAAAGCAATGGTACCAACATAACACTGTGTGTTTGATGAGCTGATTTTTTATTCACTTTAAATAACGATTTATCAATTATATCTATAATTATACACAATGAAAGTTATATATTCATAATCGTAATATGCTGATCTATATGAATATATATTTTTAAAGTCATTATATTGTTCACTGAAATTTTTTATTGTCAAGAATTTCAGCATTAGAAAGTAGTTTTGAAGAAGAGAGTTTTTTTATACATTTATTTAGTACTGACTTAAAAATACAAATATTATTGTGTCTCCCTTTTTAGCGTATTTTTCGTTAGACAAACTAAAACCGGATGTGAAAAAAATCATCTGTCAAAACTGGCCAAGTCCTCCATCACGACACAAGCAACATTTTCCGGTTACTGTGGTGGTAGTAAGAGATTTTCAAATTGTTCCAAGTTGTTCATAACCCGGCAAAGTTTGTCTTTCTTTTAAAAATACGCGGATTATAATAAATGATTAAAAAAATCTGAGGAACACAAATATTAAGATAATAAAACGCGAGGTTGCCAAAATAATAATAAATTTCGTTATCCATGGTTTTTGTGAACCTGTTTTTCTCAAATATACACAACCCTTCTGAAAATGTATATTCAATGAATAAAGACCGTCATTTTTCTGATTACTTTAAATGGATTTCAACTGTATTAAAAAAATTAAAAAAAAAAATGATGTACGAGTATTTATAAATTATCTAACAGTTTAAAGTATATAATATATACGTTAGTACCTACATAAAATGTTAGTTGTGGAATAAATGAATGCAAAAATAAATAAAAATATAAATGGAGGGTAATTAAGATGTTAGCAATATGTGATATGTGAGATTTATGGGGCCAATATCCAATTATCCAGTGTACACCAATGCTGGAAACTGGAAACTGGACTCTGTCGAGATTCTCGCACATACAAAGAATGGCATCCTTTTCACAAGTGGACTGCAAAGCCGAAAACTTTTAATAATGATGCTGTCAATTGTGTGTAGGTATAAGACATTTATAAGATCTGAGAATCTTTAAAATAAAACCAAATAATATTTCCTCTTCTTTGTCCACCGCCTTTATTCAGTTTCAGAAGTCTTTTTTTACCAATTTCTGAAAAACAAGTTAAGATTTCAGCACTTTCAGGTTTTAAATGTTAACACCAAGATGGTTGAAATGAAAAATAAAATACATTTAAAATGTTAAATTTTATCTTTTCTCGGAAGGTTTTTTTCAATTTGGATGAGTGTTTCAGGCTAATAATTATTGTTTATAAAAATAATTGTTACCCTTTGCGCTATGCACAAAAATCTTGTCTTAAAAACTTTAGTTTATCCATTAATATACATTTAAAATGCACTATGGTTCAAGTTTTTTACACCAATATAAAACGGTATTCACAAATTAGTAGTACTTCCTGAAAGGAGATGATTGTACTTCATATTCTAAGGAAATTTAATATTCGAACTTGTCATTTTTTTAATACTATCATTTCACGTAAAAGTTTTTTTTTTCTGAATACACATATAAAATAGAAGAAATTATTAGATGTTAAATCAAAATATAAATAAAACTCATAGAAGCGTTCACTGCCAGCATATTTAATTTTTATTTCTGTGCAAACGTTCTCAAACGTCAGCACGTTTGATTCGGAAGTCAAACATTTAATTAAAAAATACAAGCAAGCCTCACATTTGATTAAAAAATACCCCCACATTTCAATTAAAATCATATTTCCTCCTAAAATCGGTGTTACTCGGTGTTGCCATGGAAATGAAATTTTTTGATTCTACCTCATTAAAATTCTAGATTATTTTGACACACTGTACGAATGAAGTTCTTGCGTTCTACAGGTCCTAATAAAGTACCTACTGTCCACTGTTTACCTGGATAATCTCTACAGAGAATGACCTACTTTGCCTTCTGCTAATCGATAATACAATATAGCATGACAGGATTGGATGAAACACCTATCAAATTCATACGCAAACACAAATAGAAGTTGACAATAAAAATACAATTAAAATAAACCGTTATCATTAAAAGTCACCCGGAAATAAAAGTCTAATAATTTCATGATAGCTCGTCCCCCTACACACAAGCTTGCATTATTTGTTGAGGAATATCAAGAAAGAATATAATACTCGATAATACTTGATACTCGTTGTTACTACAAGGTTACTCTTGAATTAAACAGTGCTAAATAAATACCAACTCTTCTTCAGCCACTAACCTTCTAATAAATATAATATTAATAACAAATAATATTTAAACAGTAACTGCAGTATCATGCAATGTCCAGTTTTTTCTAATATTGGATCCTGTTCGTTCAAAATCATATCTTTCAAAACATAAACTTTATAAAATAACGTACTAATCTGGAGGAACCTGCCTGGTTATCTGTATCTGTTTGTAAATAATAATGATAAACCCTAGCAAGTAGTATTAGTACAGCGCCCTTGAGGTGATTTTTCCCAAAAGAGCGATATACCATCATCCAATTATTATTATTATTATTGCACAATCGAATGAATTTTTCAGAGCTCCCTAACTCATGATGAAAACGACGTTGTAAACTGAGAACAGACATTTCAGAGAGCTACGCAAATTTGATGAAGTTTTAGTGAGATATGACATTAATTAAAATATTGCTATTTATTTGTAAAACCCACAGCATTCCCATCGAAAAATCATTGAAAAAGAGTAATGCCATAAAATTAATTAATTTCGTATGCTGATGTACTCTCAAATATCACGCTTGGAGCCTGAAACACGTGTGCCCCTTAACCTCTCCAGGTGTGCAATGTGTGCACTGTGTGAAACCACTACACCCCGCTCTAGAGCCTAGGAACCCTCTGCTACCCCGCCCCCTGGGTGCAGTAATCTCCGGAAAGCCTCGCACCTGAGGCCGCGCCTAAAAGAACCCCGGCTTACGGGCCTGGATGTGGCGTTAAGCCGGAGTTATGCAATGCCTTGGGGCTTTTTCACTTATTCTGCATACTGCATTTTGTGCAATCGGTGCGGGAAGACAGGGCGGGACTATGCCGTGATTTCGGAATGATGGAAAAAGATCCAAGTTTGTTTTGCGATTCGGTTTCCTGTTATATTGTTTGAGATTTTATAAAGTTTGATGTACCCTGAAAAAGACACGTATTTTTCTGCACTGAGAGTATTATTATGTTTTCTTTGCGATATGCGTAGTTTATGCAAAAGAGGGAGAGGTTTTAACATTACGGCTATATGTACAAGGATTTCTACATCTTTAAAAATAATTTCTTACGATATACGTCTGGACGTTTTCTGTTTCTAACAATTTTACTATTAACAATACGAAAACTTAATGGATGTTTTATGAGGTTCATCTTAAAATATTTATTATCTATGGTGTCCGAAAATGTGCGGGAAACTGATGAATCTAAATCACATTGAGAACCTAAAATACCTTTCTCGTTCCGTGCGCTTCGATTTTTTTCCCTTTAAAAAAACTTTTGGAGGCGGGTCTGTGCCTCAACGCATTACAAAATACTTTTGGAAGCGGGTCTGTGTCTCAACGCATTATAAAATACTTTTGGAAGCGGGTCTGTGTCTCAACGCATTACAAAATACTTTTGGAAGCGGGTCTGCACCTCAACGCATTAAAAATACTTTTGGAAGCGGGTCTGTGCCTCAACGCATTACTAAATACTTTTGGAAGCGGTTCCGTGCCTCAACGCATTACAAAATACTTTTGGAAGCGGGTCTGTGTCTCAACGCATTACAAAATACTTTTGGAAGCGGGTCTGTGTCTCAACGCATTATAAAATACTTTTGGAAGCGGGTCTGTGTCTCAACGCATTACAAAATACTTTTGGAAGCGGGTCTAGGCCTCAACGCATTACAAAATACTTTTGGAAGCGGGTCTGTGCCTCAACGCATTACAAAATACTTTTGGAAGCGGGTCTGCACCTCAACGCATTAAAAATACTTTTGGAAGCGGGTCTGTGCCTCAACGCATTACAAAATACTTTTGGAAGCGGTTCCGTGCCTCAACGCATTACAAAATACTTTTGGAAGCGGGTCTGTGCCTCAACGCATTACAAAATACTTTTGGAAGCGGGTCTGTGCTTCAAAGGAATAAAAAATACTTTTGGAAGCTGGTTTGTGCCTCAACGCATTACAAAATACACTAATGGTAACTTCGGATTCGATTTACTCGAAAACGAAAGCTCAAATCGAGTACTACAAAATCTACTCCATATGTTTTGTGCTTTCACCAGTTTCCCGCTTGTACCATTTATTTCCGGATGCCGTATATAACTCCAACAAAGAAAACTATATTGAAAATTAAATTCACTAATTACTGTTTATGTTTTCTAAACTTTTAATTAATTTTCGTAATTATTATTACGTAATATTATTTATTCAGTATTACTTTTTGAATTAATATCCGCCATGTTTATTATTTTAAAGACGCATTAAGTTTATTACATTTTTCAAGTTTTGTTATACGTTGGTTTAATGTATTATATTTAAAAAGCTGGTATATAAGTATAGTCTCAAACACTCGTTATAAGTAAAAACCTGAGATAGGTTTAAATAAGAATCTCGTTGATCGATTTACGTTTAGAGTAAAGCGCTTTGGTGAAATTAACGTTATTTGAAATATTTTCATTAAAATGTTTTTATTTTTATAAATATAATAAATAGCTAGATTTTAAAAAAAAATCAAGTTTTTTTCAAATAACGTCCGCTTTGGCATAATCATAAAACATTCCGCTATTAGCATAATCACAAATGACGACATATTTTGAGGAATAATATTGGGCTTTACAGCTGAAATTGAATATGACTGGGAATGCGGCGGCGCACTCCGCACAATCCTCCTAATAAATTGTTGCCACAAAGCTAACTGAGTTGGGCCCTCGCTCGAAAAATGAGACCATAATTATCCTACAACGTAAATTGAACTATTATTTCAATTTAAGGAGTTTTTTCTTCCAAATGGGGGACTACCTACTCATGGACGAAATTTACCTTTTTGAAGTATAGTCTATCATTATATTATGATGTACGTTAAGAAAAATCGTCTTTGCCAGTTTCATATTGTATTTTTTATTTTGGAAAATAGATTTTTCTTTTCGGTCGTGGTAACAGTAAATAAATACCTTCTAAGAAACAGATTGTTAAAGAATACAGAGTTTGTAAACCTCGTAACACTTGTACACCGTATAAAAAATCATTGTTAAATTCACCTGGGTTGGTTGGAAATGCGTATGTAAGGGATTATTAACTGTGATTATTAAAAGTTAGAGAAGAAAATGTATTAATAATAGTGTTATAGAAGACGTTCCAAATAAGTTACGCTCTATATATAAACTACCAACTAATTGTATATATAATGACAAAACATTAAATATCGTCTTCAATACTCAGACCTATATTCTACTACGTGATTTCTTACAGATATCAATTCAATAACTAATAAAGGTTTAAAAATACTCGGCTTCATTCTTCGAAATGCCAGAGACTTTAGGAATATTTCGCCACTAAAATTATTATACTCTTCTATAGTTCGAAGTCAAGTCGAATATAATTCTTCTATATGCCCACCTCACTATAAAATCCATTGCGATTCCATTGGAAATTTCCAACATAAATTTCTAAGATCTGTTAACTATAAACTCGGATTATCACCAGAGATCAAAATTTCATTAACATTTTTTACTCCAAATAAGGTCAGGAATCACTGGTTAAAGTAAGTCAGGTACGTCTCTTAATACGCTGTATATAAATGCATAAATGCAAATCTCTTACCACCATCATAGTATGTGGAACATGTTTCTTGTGTCATGGTGAAGGACTTAGCCAGCCAGACGCGATCCAAATTCAGACAGATCGGTATGTATATTCGATCAGTCTATATAGAACTAATATTAATATATCGTCTGTAAGAAAGTGGCTACACGACAGGGTGAAATAGCTGTCACGCGTAATAATAATTAACTCGCAGAACTTTTTAAAATAAGAACCACAATTTTTTTTATCATTTTAATTAAAATGGAGTTCCACAAATTAAACTTGAATGCAATAAATAAAAGCATTGCGTACTATCTAAATTAAATACAGATGTTTTGTACGATAAAGTTTTTATGAAAATTTAATACGATCTATGAATAGATGACATTAAATAAAACGATTATGTTTAATGTCCGTTCTGCGGACGGGGAATAACACGAGGATTTCGTAGAGAAACTTTACGAGGAAATGTATTCACATGGGAATCAAAATATAAACGTGCTGCAGAGGCAGATAAATAAATCAAAACAAATATTTAGTTCAAAATGTTCTATTTGCCGAGGTAAATAATGGACTGAGTGTAAAGTACATTTATTTTGAGTGTAAAATTTTAGTACTTTTTGTTGAGTAATCGCAGGGGAAAATTAAATTGAAGTTTTAGACGAGTACACGAAAAATATTTTTTTTAATAAATATTTGCTTGAAAACCGTTCTATATTTATTACCTTTTTACGATTTTTTTAGTTTCTTTATATGCATGGTACAGTACGAAAATAATTATTTAATTAAAAAATAATACAATTGAATTGACAGATGTGTTCCTCACGGATTTAAGAAGATTCCGACTTCGATTCTTAGTTGCAACCTAATCATTTTTATTTCCAGAGTCTTTTTCTTCTCAATATTGTTTGAATAATTGATACCACAATAAAGCGTGAAGCCTTAATGAGTAAAAAATTAAAATAAAAAATTGTTCCCTGAAAACAGATTAGTTAAAATAGACCTAAAAATAAATACATTAAATACACAATTATAACAAATTCCAAATAACTGACTGTCATGTTATTTATCCATGGGGTTGGGCAGATCCTGTGAAACGCCGCACAATTCTTTCTTGGCACGCACTCCTTGCTTCTTCTACATTCATATATCATCTTATACATACTTTTCAGTTATTCCGTCTCTTAACTTAAGCATTGACTAACTTTATCGATTCATGCCTTTGTGGGGCTAATTTTGACCTGTGTAATTTATCTTCCACTTGGGCGTTGTATAATCTCGTGACACCCCCATCATCGCCTGTTCGCTCTGCATGCTCAAACCATCTAAACATCTCTTTATTAATGTTTTTATTTATGCTTGCATAATTTTATATTTTTTTGGTTGGTTGATCTCCTCATTTGTAATACGGTCATATACGATTTTACCACACGTACGCCCCAGGGTTCCCATTTTAACTGAATTCAGACTACATTTGTCCTTCTTCTGCCAGTTTTTTTACTAAAATTTGTATCCTGTTGTGTATAAAAAACACACAAAACTCAATTTCAAATGAAAAAAATACATTTTTTTAAGCTGTTTCCAATCGGTTTTACCAACTGTCCCCTATTCCGTAAATTACTATCGACCATTTGCATAATGAATGACACGTGCATAATTTCGGCACCAATTTCCCATATTGTGTATGCAGGAGACATCTGGCATTGGGGAATTATTGCACAATCAAGGGATAAATGAGTTTTTGATGAATTTTTCATAGAAATTTCACCCAATATTTGGCAAACGCGATAATAGAAGCCAAATGAATAAAATTAAATTCGCCAGATGAATTTATTGCACGTTTAAATTTTTGAATTAAATTACTTTAGTATATTTGTTTGTTATTGTAATCACAGTGACCTCTACTGGCTTCCATTTTACTACAAAGGAATACACGTTTACATATTGTTTAAACTAATCGGTTTTTTTTTAAATTGTTTAATAACCCCATAAGTGGTAAATTGTGAACCTTATAAAAAGAAGATGATCTATCAAATAATAAAATTCTCAATTAATAATGGTAGAAAAGGAGCATAGCGATAATACGATTAAAAAATAGTGCCCAGGTCAGCTACATTTCATTAAAGGCAAAAAAAGATGTTAGTACGTTTTTGAGATGCGATAGGAATAATTGATCCCACGACTTCCAGACGTAAAGTCTGATGCGGCAACAATTAAGCTATTCTACTTATTTTGCAGTTAATTGAACATCTAATAAAATGTGTTTTGATTTTCAACTTGTAATTCCCGATGGAATTTTCTTATGATTCTTCCAACCTAGAGAAGACATTTTGAAATGGAATAAAGCCTAAATGCACATAGGTAGATGACGTTATCATGATATTAGGGTTAAGCCAAGGATATAGACTATGCCTATTATTAACTATTTCAGACGGTATATATATTTAACAAATACACACATTTTCAGTTCAGAATAAAATTTTTCAGATTTTGTTTACAAATTGGCGGCAATACTGGCTTTGGGATTCTAGCTACTCGTTCAGGTGGTTGCATATTTATATTAAACTAGTTGATGTGCACCCGGCCTTAAGGCGTTCTTAGACGATCATTTTTTTCATACCGATCTCCATACGGGAGCCACTACGGAAGCCATAGAGAAAATCTTTGCTTTACACGATCATTATTTTCATACCGATCTCCATACGTAAGCCACTTCGGAAGCCATAGAGAAAATCTTTGCTTTACACGATCATTATTTTCATACCGATCTCCACACGGAAGCCACTTCGGAAGCCATAGAGAAAATCTTTGCTTTACAGGATCATTATTTTCATACCTACAATTTCATGCAGATTTGCACACATAGTTGCCATTAAAGAAGAAATAATATTTTGGGACCGTACTTAATCGTAAAAAAATGGCAGCACCTTCACAAAATTGAAAAAATATTTAAAAAATATGCCCGAAATTCACAATTCCGGACAGAAACACGCATTCACAATCAATTTAAATACAGTATAATCTATATTTGATCTTTTTGACAATGTTTTAAATTATATTCCATCTCCACAAAATAGGTAACATTAAAGTTAGTTAAAAGAATGACAGCGGTCAAAGAAAACGCGCTATGCTCGGCAATGTGTTTCGCGAATTATTTACTTAAAGCAAAATGAAAAAAAAAATTTAAAATATACTCTAAATTCACAATACTGGATAGTAATAAACACGTAGTGTCTTATCAGTATATTAAATATAAAAATAAATAAACGCTGGTCTCCATGGTCGAGGGGTAAGGCTCTCGACTACGAATCCGAAGGTCGCGGGTTCAAATCCCGACGTGCGCAAGTAAATTTTATTTAATTAATTTGTGGTGTTTCACAATTCATTAATTTTAAAATAATATATATTATATTTGCGTAAGTTCCGGAGTGGAAGATACTCTCAGTATCGCCCTGGTGACACCATTCAGAATTGAAACGTTGTTTGAAATGGCTTTTAGCCGTGTTTGGTAACCAGATCTGAATAGCCGGGTATTTCCCCACCTCCCTCTTCCCATTCTCCTTCCCCTCCACAATACCTTCAGCCTCACAACATTCCCCGACTGGGAATGTCATAGTCTCACTGGCTCCAGACGGTTGGGAGCACTTGGGACTCTTGTGAGGTATTCATATAAAAAATTTAAAAAATAAAAAACCCGCTAATTTTCCACATTACATACTTACGACAACAATGACAGATGAAGTCAACAGCTGATCACGACATAATGTCCGCCATCTTAAACTAGACGAAAAAATAGAACACGTCCTATTTTTCATAATTTTTCCATAGAAAAAGACAACTCACGTCCAATCTGGATGAAAATAGATATCGTCTATTACCACTTTACTCTCGATTTTTTTTCAAATAAAGTAATGAAGTTGTGAATTCTTGAAAAAAAATTTCTAATAATTCTACCAGAAGTTATCAAGCATCAAATATGTTTTTCCATTGTCAGATTTCGGGTCTGAAAGGGTTAAGTGAATTTAAATGAAGTAATTGAATTATTTTTAAATATGGCGATTTATGTGTTGTAAAGAAACTTTAATATGATCCTTACGGGCAGATGAAAATAACATTAAAACATTGTATAATGGGTATTCGAGTAGTTGAAAAACCACATTGTATCAAACTCTATTTTGTCACACTTCAATGGGAATCCAGCCCATGACCTTGTAGCAAGCGAATATTGGAGCTCACTATTGGTGACGCTTCAACCAATGAGAAAGAACCTTTTAGAATTCGTTGTCAACATCGATCCGAGCCAGTGGCAGGAGATTCATTCCTTCCTGGTTGCCAGCCATTTAACATTTCGAATAGTGTTCCCGTATTCGCTTCCGCATTAATGTACATATATTGTATTTAAATATTATAACCTATAATTTTTGACATGCGGATGCCGCTACGAACACTTTAAAAAGGGGAGATTTTTTTCCAAAACTTTCAATTTTTAAATCCCAAAGGAACTTCATTAACCGGGAGAAGATAACTCGAAAAAGAAGAATGTCTGGATGCATAATGGTAGAAGGCGAAAAAGTATTATTAGTACCCGGTTCGCCGGCGTGGGTCGTTAAATAACCATATTTCATCACGCTTCCTTCACGGCAACAGTTATCAAAACCACGTGTTTTTCTTAGCTTCCCGCCCGAACGTATATTTTTTGGTCTCGCTAGAAATAACAGTGAATTACTTTGTTTTTTATTTACCCAAATGAAAAATTTGTAATTCTCCCGTGTGTTGGCTCATTTTCTTTTTACATATTTTTTATGTCTTGGTTTTTGACTGTCTACGATTTTGCGTATTGTTAGAAGGGATTTATTATGTTAAAAAAACCCTAATATTTTTAGGGCCGACGGAGAATATTTAATGTTCAACTGGGGTTGTTTATAAATTTGTTTTTTGTTGTTTGTTTTGGGAACGCTTGTTTGATATATTAACCAGAAAATTTGATTAATTAGGTAGAGTTATTATTTTTTTTAGTTATTTGTACCGTTATGTTTACAAATTATTAATGACGCCATAAAGTGAATAACAATCTTTTACATACTAAGGAATTTTATCTTCTTTAACTTAATGTGGTTCGTACAATCTATTTTAAATGTATTAATTGGTGTAATTTTGATGATTAGCAATATATCATCCCTTTGTACAATACACTATTTTTTTCGTATTGGCTTTGTTCGCTTTTGGTAGTCTGATTTCTTCGCACGCCTCTGTTGTATATATTATTGTTTGAAAAGTATTTTGATAATGGGTTGCTTATTATTTTATGCATAAATATAGTAGCGTTCAATGTCATCGTTTGTTTCAACGTTAGCCAATTTTGGTCCTTTGCGGGGTAAGAGGAGACTGCAGGCGAGTGTCCCAAATTAGTTAGAACCGGTTTGAACCACTCTCGGTGTGCACCAATACATTAAAACGTGCGCTCTTTAAAACGATTTGCCTGTATGGTTTACAATGTCGCACAAGAATTTGTATTTTCAAGACTCCTTATTTTTCTGTTTTAGGTTCCCTCCCTCATACAGACTAGGTCTCTTTAGACTCTGCTAAGAATTCAGATTCGGATCATGCCTAAAAATTTAGTGTTCGAAACATCGATCAAAGCTACCTTTGTCGTTCATAGTGTAGCATTCCTTTTATACAATAGACAAGAATAATAAATTATTATTGTAAATCTTTGGTATTGAATTTGGCTAACACTTCGTTACGCGAACGGCCGAGTTTAGTCGAATGGATTTTTTTATGATAATGTGTTATGAAAAGCCCGTTTTACATAGGCTACGAAATTCCCAATCCTAATTAATATTTTTGGTACAACTTACAAACATTGACAATTATTTAAATTTTATTGGTTTACACTTAAATAATGGACCACCCTTCGTTCTTTATTTTGAAAGAGCTTCCAAAACCTGAACTCTCTAAGAATGTCATATTTCCATTCTATAATTGAGTATTTTAAGTCTTAATTGACACTTTTTAGTGTTTTAAAAATATATCCTAAATATATCCTGAGATAAAACTTAGAATTTAGATTTTTTTAAATTCAGGTCATTGGTAACATTTCCCGTAAGGCTAGACTTTAGGTTTTGCTAATATTCGGTTGCGAGGTACTAGTATATTGTATATTGCCAATAACCTTTAACTGAAACTTTATTGCGAGCAATACTTTTACGACATTGAAAACAGTTTGCCTACACTCGTTAGCAATTTTAAAATATGATAGTAACTAAATAAATACTCTTGTAACGGAGTTAAAATTGAAATTAAAAGAGTGGATAATAAAAAAACATATACTAAGAAAAGTTCATTTAGCACTGTAATAGATGGCTTAGACAGAGTATTGAAAGAAATTTGCGCTCATTCGGGTTGATTATTTGAATAATGGCGGTTTTCTCTAATGGGCGGTTGTGTAGTGAACTCCCAAAAAAAAACTACAGGGAACAAGCTGCATGTTTTTTTTATTCTATGTTTTGTTCGATTTAATTGCGTAAATGTTATTAATATCAATTTACATATATATATGTATATATTGGTTTTTAATACAAAAAGCAATATTAAAAGTTCTACCATTATGGGAAAAAAATATTAAAAAAAAAAAAATCGTCCGTTTTAATTATTTTAGTGACAAATAAATTCGCATTACCTACTTCTAATACATACCTGTCCACGCAAAATTTTGGATGAAGTGACTCCATAATTTGTACTCTTCGGTGAAGAAGAAAATCTGCTCATAGAAAGCCGATATTCTTTCATTTTTTAAATCGCTTTAATGTTGATCTCCTAATGATTTAGAACACGAACCGCCACTGTATTTGAGTCAAATTGAAATACTGTGGTCGCTCAGTCTGACCGTTAAAACCAAGATTTCTTGACATTTTGCAATATTACTATGATATTTACGGAAAATATTTTCAAAACTTGTGTTCAGAAGTTGTCGAAAATCGTCGGACTGAAACACGTTGTGAAACGTCTATCGAAGGTACATCACAACCTAGCCCCTACTAACATATTTCTGAAAAGCATTTAAACTTAGAACGATAAAAAGTTGAGTTTTGTACGGAGAATTTGTTAAACTGCGAACAATAAAAAATAATAAGCCTTTTATACTTAAACTCACTGAAATTTCATAAGGGCCCAAATTTCCTTAAATTTTTCAAGTGTTTCCTGAAGTGCGTACTTTAATAACATTTCATAGGTGCTGCTTTAGAAAAAGGGCTCAGTTTACGGTAAAGCTTTTAGTAAGAGAAAACCCTTACCTTAATTGTATTAAAGAAAATTTAATCATTTTTTTGAGATCGTAAAGAACGTTTCGTTAATATAAGCCGTAATTCAAAAATGCTGTATTTTTAAAATTCCCCAATTAATGACGTTTCCGTCCCGTACAAATCCGGTTTTCTAATTTCTACGTTAACGAATAATATTCACTTACAATTATTCAGAATAACTCAACTGATGTTAAAATGTTTTGAGCTTTTTTCATTAAACAAAAGGCCAGCCGTCACAAGGAGTAAAAAGTTTATGATTGGTTTTTGTGTACCGGAAATGTTTTATTTTCAATTTGAACATTTTTTTGGGTAGGCCACTTAGTTTTAATTGAATCACACCTTTTTACAAACAATGTAGGCAACAGTACTGTCAACTAAATTTATTTTATACTGATTTAACTTCTTTAGTTTTTCCGGAACACTGTTTTACAAAATCTTTTTCAAATTGAAACAGTTAAAAACAAATAGAGAAGGCAACATGGCTATTGTTTTTTTACGCAAAATGTATATTAATTTTTAAAATCTTTATTTCGTTTTGAAAATGAGATTATTACCTTAAAACAGATGCTTTGGCCTATCCATTTCAAAAAGAAAAGGATGTCCAAATTTCATTGTGCCGGAGCGCATTGCTTTGAGTTTTTGCTATTTCACTACCGTCCCAGATTTTTCTTCCTTTAGGTTAAAGATTTTTATAATTAAATAAAACAAACACTTTGCTATAAACCACCAATTTATTGTATTTTTACGCCAACCTGTTTCGTTAAGATCCAGCTTGGTCAGGACAAATATAATAAATAAAGAAAATAATTCAGAGTTATCGTATATAAAGGTATAAAAAAAGAGTGAGACAAGATAATCCAAAAAGAGAAAGTAGAAAAAATATTAGAGGGAGGCAAACATTGAAAAGTATCATATATAAGAGGGAAACAACAATAGTATATATTATAATAACTAAACAGTAAATTCATTAAGACAATTCTATAATGATTTATAAAAGACAGAGCCATTATTAGTGAAAAATAGACTACATATAATAATAATTAAATGGGTAAGTGAGACAACATAAGAGAGAGAGTGGTATCCATAACGACATGTAAGGGGAAGTTAATAATTGAACGAGGAAGGATTCACAGGAAACATGTTTCAAAACCGGACTATATGATAAATTTGTTTGGTTATTAAGTAGGTTAGATTATTTTTTTAAATTTAGGTATTTCTTAAATTTTTAGCGCTTCTAAGTTGGCTAATATAATTCCTACACCGTTTTTATGTGAAAGACTAGTTCCCGTGGTTGTATTGAAAGCATGGTCCGATGAGATTAGGTGGTTTGCGAGTTCAGAAAAACCGATTAAACAACGTAGGTGTTCTTTAACTCTAAATTTGTGGTTAATAACAAAGTGTTCGTTTTATTTAATATGATGTCAAACCACAAAGTAATTGCTTCTTATGAAGATTTTTTTTTAATGTTGGCAGGTATTATTTTCTCCAATGAACAGTAATTCAAAATTTAAATTTAGTTTTCCAATGAACAGTAATTTAATTAAATTTTTGGTCATACAATAGGTAGGTACATTACATGTTACATGGTACATTACATGATTCAATCACAATTAGTCATAAAGAGAACGGAAATATAAGTAAGAATAAATAGAAACATCTTTAACATCACATTTCTTTATTTGAAACAATGAGAATAAAGCCGCAGTTCTGCAGCAAGCTTTCATTGTAAGTCTTAAACGCTGAATGCATTCCTTCTGCGGAGATATTTTATCTGCTCAGTTGCATGCATGTTCTGACTTTCCATTCTGGCAGAACACAAAGAATGACCGCATCTGCGAACCGCTCTGCCATCGGAGTTGATTTTGATTACTTATTCGTTTTTCTTTCTGTTCAACCGAGTAAATGGAGTACCGTCTAAAGCAGGGCTCGGCAACCTACTTTGTAAAGGGCCAAATAATTTTTTTTGGCTCTGCGGGCCAAGAAGCACACTTGAGGATATCAAGATGAGCGGTGCACGACCTTTTTTGGCCACGAAACCCTAAACAATTTACTGAGATTATGTACGTCTAACTTATTTTTTGTTTTAATTTTTTATTATTTTTTATAAGTAATTATTTTGGATGTTGTACATCCTGTATCATCTTTAAAAATGCTTTAAAATGTAAATTTTGTAAATTTTTTAAAAAGAATAAAGAGTTGAATTGAATTGAATTGAACAACCGCTAGGATGTTGGCGGGACTACAGTCGCATTCCAAAAATGTTATTAGCGATTTTGAACATACATCCTTTTTTGTTCCCCATTTTGAATAAATATGGAAAAAAGACGTTCCTTAAATATCGCTAGCATAGAATAAAGAATGCACATAGAAATAAATGCCTTCCATGTAGATTTAAATAGAATCCGGTGTGCCTGTGACTTTTGGTTCTAGCCCAGAGAAAGTCGATGAGAATATAGCGCTCTATCTCTTTTACACTGCCTGTATTGTACATTACCATTCCATTTGATCGAAATGAAATAGTGATGATAAATGATTTTCTTGTATTAGAAATCTTAAGGGTCGAATGGCCAGACTTTTGGATCACGAAACACGCCCACATCGCATTTCTTGTTTTCTGCTTTATTCTATGACCTCCAGTGACTTCTTAGATTTAGATTTTTTTTTTAAATTTGACCACTGTACTATAACCCCTATTTCCATCGTACTCATCCCCCTCCCCAATTATACGAAATTATTCCTCAGTGTTACAACATTCAGGAATGCATGAAGGAAAGCGCCGCAGCCGAAATTTTTCTAGATCCAAGGTCAATATATAAAAGTCGTGATTAAATAAAAGACACTTTTAAACTTTATTCCACTTTTATTTTTATTTTGTCTTTTGTTTTATTTAATTTTTTATTTCTATTTATTTAATTATTTTTTATTTATTTATTCATTATTTTTTTTATTACTTTTATTTTTATTTCGAGTTAAAATGTATCTTTTATTTAATCATTACAATAAAATTCCAAGATGTATTAACAGTTGCAAAAACAGAAATATTAAATAATAATAGATTATTAGATTTTTATGATTTGGGTAGTCTGTTACCAATGAAAATTTAGAAGTTTTATGACCGGAAACATTAAAATATGTGATTAACAGATCAAGCGCCCGATATTCACACATTTAAGGTGAAACCATAAAATGCTCTCGTTTTTATCATCCTGAAATTTTGATTGTTTCTAAGCATTGCACACAGACTAAAGTTTATCACGAAACCCTTTTGTAATTTTCAAAACAGAACAGACATCGTTAAATATTTTGATCGTAGCAACCAGAACTTGAATCGATTGATATTAACTGAGAAATATCTAATGAAGTATGTCGATTTTAAACATTCGAAAAATCGATTATTAATGTGAGATTATTAAAAAAATATGTGTATGAAACGGAAATCCCAAGAAGAAGCAGAGCAGGATTTTTTTCCTACATTTCAGATGAAACCATAAAGCGCTGTCATTAGTGAATAATTTAAAAAAAACTTCGTTTTTAAGGTTTGAAAATGTAAAACCGATTATTATCTCGTAGGCCGGATTTGGTCCGCGGGCTGTAATTTGGAGAACCCTGCTCTAAAGTCTACACTGGGGCTAAGAAATAAAGTTATATGAATAAAACTAATTTATTTTTTCATCACTTTACATAAATTTTTTAATCAAAAGTATTTGTGTGTATAAATGTGCAATAGTTTTCTGGTTAAGTATAAATATACCGCAGGGCTTTTCCCAGTATGAAGACGAGTTACTCATTTATCTTATTATTTTATTGAGTAGCCAGTACTTTAGATTAATAGCTACTCAATAAAATCGAGTGTAATATTACGTACAGTTTATTTTTGTCTCATTGTGAGTTTATTTGATTTTGCGTGATCCATTTATTACACTGAGACGTGTTTGTTTTAGGAATATTTTGAAACATATCGGTGGATCTGTCCATATTTTCTGTTGCATATTATTGATTCATGTAATGCGCCAGAACGTTGAATAAAGATTGTGAAAGTTTTTGGAATCAGTCAATATTTTATTAAGTCTTGTGTAAGTATGTAGATTTCTTTAGGTGAGGCATTTGCGAAATATCTAATACTTAAGTCATGAGACGTCATAGTAAAGTTAGCAGAATAACGCACAGAGCAGAGCTTAAATATTGCCCTGTATTAGGTACAGTTTTGTGTTTCAAAAAATATACAATACATTATTTTACATTACATTCCCAAGAGTTAAAACGCTCATCGTGGAATAAGAGTGGGATAGCAATAAATATCTAAATTGTGGCCACCCAACCTCAGTACAATAAAGTTTTCTTGAATCCAATAAAGGGCGTATTTCAGATCTTTTTAAACTAAACCATTAACATTCAACTACAAATTTGATCAGAATCTTATTTGACCTTTCCAGAAAATTAAAAACTCATTCGGAACATTTGCACAAATCTGTCTTCAAAGTTACGTGTTCGATAAGTTTTGTCTGTATCAAGATTTTATCAGTTTCTTATCTACGTCTCAAAGTTTGGTAGAGCAAGCCAAAGCGTCGGCAATAAGATTCTACACCAAATAGTCATTAAACTAACTATTTTCTAGGTTATTTCCGATTAAAACGATATCAACCATGAAATATTATTTTATACACCTAGTGAAATACGGGAGAAAATCAAACATGCAAATATAATGTCTGAAACCAAAATCGTAATATAGACAACAGTGTTCCGCAATCGCAGTCGTTTTGTCGCACGTGATGAATATATATTCGTAGCCATATCCACAAATAGTAGAGGAACACGTGTAGGATAAAGAGTGAATTTTTACGTAGAAAGTCAGAAGGAAGAGGGAAGAAGGAAGAAAGGCCCGCGGCGATGGCGAGCACAAAGGGAAGACAAAGGACAGATGAAGAGGAAATGACACGTGATGATACATAGAGTCAAAGGAGGCAGACAGCGAAATGTATCAAACATCCCTCCTCCGTTTGTCTTCGAAGGAATATGGAAAACAAAGAAAAGCTTTTTAAAAATAAGTTCGTACCCACTATTATATATTATATATTACCCAAGAAGCGATTTTTTGTTTGTGAAATTCCGATTAAACTCGTTTCGGAAATTTTAAACGTTGAAATATATACTACGATGCAATCTGAGTTCGACTACGGAAATTATATTTTAGACCTATTGGGCATCAACTAATCCTCCTTCCGTACAACTTAGGTGACGGGTTTTATTGTCAATGCTTATTATCTGTGAATGTCGGGACGTGTGGTGAATTTATTCCTCACACGTGCAGTATGGAGAATTGTAAGGACATTTTCAAATAGCACAAAAAGCTTCCCAGTCATATCTGTTCAGATGCAATCTTTTTTTTATTTTTGTTTTTTTTTTAAACTTCTGTTAACAGTTACACTCTAGGGAACTGATAACGGAATATGCGTTGCAAGGTGCCGTGTAACATAATCATAGTGATGAATTATTTACTAATTAATAAGAAAATAATAATTATTAATTTAATAAATATGACTCCACAAAGTGATTTTAAATCTTTAAAAGAAATAATTTATTTATTTGAAATATTTCTGTGCTTCTTTAAGTAGATACTGGTAATTTGGACACTCATTAAGTGTGCTCATTGTGTAAAAAGCTTTTTTTTAAGCTTCCACTATTTAGACGACTTCCGTAAAATTGCGCATTTTTTATTATATGTACTCGTTATACCACAATTCTCCCAAGCGATTGAAAATAATATTTATTTGATTTTCTCCGTCCAATGTTGGAATATTATCTACAATCTCCCTGCCAACTGATTTTTTTAATCTCTTTGATTAATCCTCGTCCACATGAGTGTTCTTCACTACCTTCCATCCCTTGCTATTTTTATCCAATTCACAGGCCTATCCACTCCGCTGATAGCCCACCTCTTTCTCGCTGGACATGACGTGACCTTCAGTATCCTGCCATCTTACATTATTTCAACGTGACTACCTTATCGACGCCGTTATAATTACAGATTTTTTAATAATGTTTTCAGTAATTGTCATATGTCATTACGTGTTGATTGTGGAATATAAAAGCGATCCCCAAAAAGTGTATTGCGATAACTTTTGTGATTCATATATTCACAATTATCAGTTGTAACAGATAATTCGAGACGGCAAAACATATTAAACTATAACTATGTATTTTACTAGAAACTATTTTAAGAAACAGATAATTTGAGTTGCCAAAATGTATTGCCGTTAAATTTATTTCCCCCGGCACGCACTAGTACAGTCGTTTAAAATTATTCCTAGTCCAATATTAAACTATATTTAACTACAAACTACTTTCATGTTAGATAAAACAATATCGGTGAATATTGCTACCATATTTACTCATTACGTACCCCCTAATTGATTTCCGTATTACCAAAAATCGTTGTATTACCAGAAGTTGGTATAGACTGTAGACTATAATAGAATATAGACTCTTCATTCGGCAAAACTTTCCTATTAGGGGGGACACGCAAACTTCCTAGTTATCACATTCAGTCCAGGATTTAGTCCGAGAGTTTCCAAGACTGTCCGAGCCATGAACATTTGTGGAACGGACACCAAATTCCTCTATATCGGATACTAAATTTCACAACGAATGTCGGACGCCATTCAAAGCGCTATTAAAGTTTAAAGCTTATTCTACAAAGTGTAGTCATCCAATTATTTCTACGTGCTTTCACTTCATTACGCTTCTTTAACACTTTCACGAATCGATATATGTACTCGGACTATGTTTCTAAATAATTGCGTGTGAAAGGTTGCGTCGTTGCGAGGTAGCCAAAAGCAAAAAGATTAAGATATGGATGCAGGGATTCTTTTCGATTTTTTTTTCACTTTGTCTCCAGCTTGAGCTTCCATATTACAGCTTTCTTAATTTTTTTATCCTAGTAGTAAAACATAACGGTAATTACACACAGTGGGCACTGGGTGGGAAGAAGGTAAACATTATTGAACATTGACATTTTTATCTTCAATAAGAAAATAGTAAAAAAAAAGTATAACATTTTTTTTTCCTTCTTATATGATGACAATATTCAGCAGTGGAGAAGTTTCCTAAACATTAATTCAAAAAGCTTCCAGTCGCGTCGTAACTATCAATGTATAATGTGTTAGTAAAAAAAAAACATCATTAAAATTTATTTATTATTTTACGGACAATTGTCTATTAACAATATAACATCACATGAATGTAAAGAAAAAGAAGTGACAGCGAATGGAGAGCATGTATACGTAAAAAGAGTAATTTTATTTTTATATAAATACCGCACAAGAGTCCCAACTGCTCCCAACCGTCTGGAGCCAGTGAGACTATGGAATCGCCAATTGGGGAATGTTGTGAGGCTGAATGTATCGGGGAGAGGAAGGAGAAGGGGAAGTGGAAGGAGAAGGGAAGAGGAAGGTGGGGGAAATACCTGGCTATTCAGATCTGGTCACCAAACACGGCCAAAAGCCATTTCAAGCAACGTTTCAATTCTGAATGGTGGTTTTTCACCAGGGCGATACTGAGAGTATTTGCACTCTGGAACGTGCGCAAATATACTATATATTATTTTTAAATGAATTAATTGTGAAAATTGTGAAATTGTGATTCGTAGTCGAGAGCCTTACCCCTCGACCATGGAGGCCGTCAGTAATGGGAAATATGTTCGACGAAATCTGCATAAGGAAGACATTCACAAGTATAAAGCCTGAACAAGGTTTTTAAAGTCCAAGAATTAAGTATCTATATTAAAAATGTGTAGTGTACCTACCTATGACCTATGGAGTAAATATGAGCAAACGATGTGCAAGTACACTTCATAAATAATTAAAAATATTTCTTTTGTATTCTCGCGCTATTGCAGCGCTTTGATGTTCGCCGAAAGCAAACGGTTCTCTGGTTTTTCAACTTTATAGATCCATAGAATAAAGAAGAATGTGATTTTAGTGTGTTTCATGATCCAAAAGTCTGTTCTTTCGGGACTTAAATTTCGGATACAAAAATTATTTCACCATTATTTAATTTCGATCAAATTGAATGGCAGCATACAGTTTTGTTAAATAACGAGCAGTTTGGGAGAAATAGAGCGCGGTATTTGGTGTTTTTACTAGGGTCTCTCGGGGCTAGAACCAAAATTTATACTTCTAGTCAAAGGTACACCGGTTTTCATTTAAATCTACGTGGAAGGTACCTCTAGAGTGAATTTTTTAGTTTCGTATAGATCGAACCTCATATAACATGAAATAATATACAAAAAAACGAATGGTCTGTTATAAATACATATTCCCACAAGCATGCTGACATAATCCATTTACTAAAAAAGGTTTTATTGTGATTTTTTTTTATTACTTTAAAATGCTAATCCATCATGAATTAACTTCAATATTAGAACTAGAATATTAGAAAAATCAATAAGAAAATTATTAATCTAAAAACCTAGGTAAAACTATCTATATAGAACCAATAAAGAGGTAAATAGGTATTTTAAATTCATTGAACACGATTACAAAATATGTATATATCATAGGTCTATATAAAATAATGTTAACATTTCTACAAAAATATGTTAAAAAATAAATAAAATAAAAACATATACAAAAGCAATAAATCAAATGTAAAATAATATGTCCATATTATCTTCTAACGAATACCTTCTTTCAGCTAGCCAATTTTTCTGTGTTTATTAATTGTTTAGTTTTAATACAGTTTTTTATATTATTATTATTATTTTTATTTCAGCTTTCAGTTTTTATGCTTAGGAATCATTAATCCCACATAAAAATTGAGACGAGTATTGTAAGTGAGCACTAGTCTATTTGTATTATATATGGGATAGATAGATATATTCATTTCATTGCCGGCAACCCGCGCGTTTATTATCATAACATTTTAAACATTTACATGTACTTTACCCGTCTCATTAGACGATGTCTGTTCTACGAGTTTAATTAAAATACGAGAAGACCTTATAAATCTGGTTGTCCTTAAAATAAGTTTCCCTGTTTGCCACGGGCGCGCGGATCGCTGTTACGTGCAATCCGGCAACACTGGATCGTAGCTTGGTTTTCCCCCTCCACATCCCCGCCCGGACGAACTCGCTGCGACGCTCAGTGTTGGTTTGGCAGCCGTAAAGGGTGAAGCTCCCGATCGCTTCGCCCGCGAGGAGTGAAGTACGCTCTGAGTATATTATATAGAGGATAGATAGAAGGATATATATATAGCAAATTATTATATAGTCATGACAAAATTGCGTCAATAGCTCGTCAGTTCATTGCAATAGTTAAAAAACATTGCTTTCTTAAGTGAAAACCTATTATTAGTTATTTTTTTACATAATATTTATCATACTTAATAATTATAATATATTAATAATTGTTTATTTTCCAAATAAAATAAAATAATGAACTTATTTCGCATATTTTGCGTGTTTAACTTTTCAAAAAAGCTCAAGAGACTTTGCGAATGATTTATCATAAAATGCGATAATAAGACCAAGATAGAAAGTTTTCACTGTCCATAAGCTACAGTCGCCAAATTTCGCACACCTATTAGGTTGCCATGGTAATAATAGAGGCTGTTTAAAGCAGTGATGAAATATTAACCAAAAGGATATGTTAAAAAAATGCGGTTTAAATATTTTATATTGATTGCCAATAAGTGTTGCAGTTCAAGATGTCAAGATGGAGCCTAAATATATTTGCAGCTTTAGGTTTCCGTGTCCTCTCGAGCTAAGAGCGAATCGAGACTTTTTCCTTTAAATAATAAATATACATCAAAAACGTTTCAGAACTTCGACTTATCCATGTGGCTGCTTTAAACCAAAAAATATAAGTAAACGATACATCATATTTTTCACACAAAATCGTTGGTAAATGGAATAAACAAAGAGAAAATGCTCGATTCACGGTGAGTTTATTGCTTGCCTCGTGGCTCAGTTGCTTATAAGAATTTCTCGATTAGCAGAAAACGCCATTCATCTGTAGATCGCGGCAACCTATTTATCGTGTATTTTTATAATACGCATGTGATGTTTATATCGTATTAGAAAAATCATTTATACGCGATTGCGATGTGGTTTAAAGCGATTTAAAGCAAAGAGATGCGTAGCAACTCCGTTGTCCTACGTGCCAACGCACAGCCCGTTCTCGTTACTCCGATCGCCGCCATTGATCATGAACGGACGCAAGATTTCGTATTTTATTTGATATTTGTTCAATGCCAGTTTTGAAAATGTCAGGAGAGCTAGAGATATCATTCAGCGGCCTCATAGCCGGTGTCCTGTAACGCTAGGCTAGCACGTCTGTTATCTATACCGATTAAGAATAAAACTAGTGAGGGTTTAGTTGGGGTGAAAAAAAGAGCTTCACGTTTCTATTATCAAAAGCTCTTTGAAATAATTTCCGATTCCCGCCTTCGAATGCCTCCATTTCGAGAGAATGGGTTCACGCGTGATTAGGCTCCAGAGCGGAGTTCATATTGTATTAACAACATATATGTAGAATATGGTACCAAGGCAAAGCAAATCAGCTTTTTATGGACTAAGTTACTGGGGCGGTTAAGAAGATCACTATTTGCATATATTTTCAACTGAGTTTTGAGTAAAGCGTTTCTTCAAATCGATAAGGAGTTCAAAAAGTTGAGAAGTTTTATAAAACATGTGTGAAGTAACTAGTTGACATAATTAATTTGTCTTAATAAATAATAATTATGTTCCCTTTTCTTCAATAAACGCACATTCTATATGTGGCATTATTTAAATAAAATAATAATAAATTATTTTGTTTCGAAACGTAGACATTTATTTATTAAATTAGTGTTTTCAACAAAACAATTTTAATGTTATTTTTTTGTTCAAATTTATCAAAATAATCACTCAAATATATATTATATTCATAGTTTGATGATTGATTTGTAGATTCGCATTTTATTTAATTCTCATTATCAAACCCATTGTCTATCCACTAATTCCACCTGATTTCAAGGGTAGTCTTCTTGGCGAACACTTTTATTGATTGAATTTGCATCCTTTATAACAGCCCGGAGTCAACATCGGTCATTCATAATCAACACCTCAAGAAGGCGGAAGCAGGATTTATTGTTAGTTATGACTTTTCGCATTTTTCTACAAAATAATCCTTTGCCATTATCATCCTCAACAATTTATAGAAAGCGTATACATTAGTTTTGACTTTTCAAAAGTGTATAAGAAAAAATACGCCTTCTAGTACCGCTAGGAAACTACGTAAAGATGAAATGATAAATCGAAGAATACGAGTATATGATGTTCAAGCCAATGGAAGAAGAAATACGGGGACACCCGAAGAAGACTTGTCACATTCAAATGAATCAAATACTTATGTCGGGTTATGCCAAGGGTCAGTAGAAAATAGTATGTTCGAGACGATGCATGTAAAGAAGTATGTGCTGAATACGAGGTGTGTTCAAAAGAAAAGAAAAATTTTGAATTTTCGCGGGCTGTGTACATTCGACTATCGATATTTTTTTGTTATGTTGGTACACATATGTTTATCATATGTTAGCATTATCAGCCATTTTGGATTAGTGATTTGTTTTTGACAACTGGAAAGGTTAGTCACGATTTTGTGTGTTTTTCGATTTTTTACTTTTGAAAAAAATGGATAAAAGAATATGTATTAAATTTTGCGTTAAAAATGGAATAAAGTGCTCTAACGCACTTAAAATGTTGACTGTGGCATTTGGCGAGTCTACTTTGTCTCAAAAAAGTGTTTATAATTTGTACAAGATGACCATACCGAAAAGCACATTCCAGAAGTGCTTCGAGGATTGGAAGAAGCGCTGGCATAAGTGCATTATATCTGAGGGGGATTACTTTGAAGGGGAGAAAACGGATATTGATGAATAAATAAATACTTTTCGAAAAAAATCAAAATTCACCTTTTGTTTTGAACACACCTCGTACAGAGTCCTCTTTCATTCCACCCTTTCCACTTAAACCTGAGGAGAAATGGCGTGCTGGTTAGAAAGATTATGATTTTTGATAGTCAGAGAATATATTCATCGTTCGGGGTGCCAGGGAATACTGCTACACGAGCCTCCTTACATATAAATATTGAGATCATATATTATAACATAAGAGTAGATGACATCCCTATTGTTTGGTACAAGTTTTTAACATTCCGGTCCTGTCTCAGAATGGCCACATGTGCAGATATTGCTACTACGCCGTCAGTGGGCATATCAACTCCTAAACACCACACCGCAATGAAAGACCCCTCGTTATTTATTCATTAACTCTGTGTAAATTATAACTTCCATATTTCTAAGTACACGAGTAGTTTTTATGCAATCAAAATTAAAATAAAAACAAAATGTTTTCTCAATTGAACGAGTATGTGGCTAAACAAAGCTGTCATGTAAAAATAATGTAAACTAACCAAATATGATATCAACTTTCTTTGTAACATTTATTTTATAATGGATGAGTAAAACCGTGGTTAGAAAAACCGTCAAGAAGTTTCGACGTCTTTTTCTGACTGCAATTTTAAGTGAGGACAGTTTGCTTCATTTGTATCATGTGATGATGCCTTTTATTAGCCAGTCACTAGTACCAAAACTGTATATCATTAGTACAGGTTATGTATCTACTTTTGTTTACTACGTTTACTTGTTTGTCATTAACTCTATTATGACTTTTACTGAGATAATTATTGTTGTTTAGTACTTATTAATTATAATAATGTTTTAATCCTTCATGTATGTAAGTTTTGAGCGTATTGCCTGTTTTATTTACTAAAATAAAATTATCAACATTATCTATGGAGTTTTTAAACATACATTGATATAAATAATTAAGAAATTAAATTACATGACATGTTTGTTAGTTTTTCACCATATTAGTTTGTTAGTTTTTCACCATATTATTATTTTTCAATTCTCGTTAAGAAAAAACGGTTACAAGTAAACAATAAATCAACTCCGGCGAACTGGAAAATAGATACTAGTATTATGTAGACATTACAAGTAGTGCAAACTGAGGTAGGTATAAGTTCGTTGGATCAAATATTACACGAAATAAAATCTTTTGCTTTTTAATCGGTAAGGAAACAGCTTCGGATGAGTGACCAAAGTTCTCGGGTTTTTCAAAATTTAGAAAATGACCATTTTCTTGAAATACTCAAGAATAATAATCATTTGTTAATTTGAAAAATATAATCTAAAACATAATCAGTGAGATTCACATTACAGTAATGCAGTTGTTCGCTGATTTTCAATTACGGAAATTCAAATTAAGCTTTTGCAGTCGCAGTGTTCTTCTCATCTCCAAATGAAATTATGTTTCTTCCGCGTCTGATCCGGTAAGTACAGTGCCAATGCGGGATACAAGTACATGTGTTTCATTCGTTGCTTCTATTTTCCTTGACACATTTGTATGTGGAACCTCCTTCCTGCAATCAGACGTGATGAACCGTCATTGCACGTCACTGCCATGGGAGGGGGAAGGGGGTGTTTTGAATTTCCAACAACCCCTAATTAAAATGTCATCCCGTATTCACTTCCGTACGAAGTCTGAACGTTTTGTTAACACGTAGAGTCTAAGCCAAATCAAATTCCCTTGAAACTAATCAGTCAAAACTTGTCTCATTTTGAACCTACCAAAAGACTTGTGATATGAAAACCTCAACATTTTTTTACTCTAAAGAATATTATGCTTGAAAGCAAAAAGAGAAGGGAAATTCGTATAAATGAGAGTTTTTAAAATAGAGTATTAGTACCCACGATCATTCATAATGTCACGTGCTTAAATAAAAGTCCGTATTTTTAATGTTTTGCTTAGTTAAATTTTTCCTCGGAACATATGTAGGTACATAGTGGGGGACTTTTTTCCACTTCATATAAAGACTAGATTTGTTACACTTAATTTTCATTTCGGACCCTGAATTAATCAAGCAATGTGGAGAAAGTAAATTAGCTCAAAATATTAATTAATTAATTAAAAAATATACTTTGTTTACACCACTTTATAAATATACATTAACATCAACATGTTTCAACAACAATGCTGTCATCATCAACCAATCATTCATTTGATATAAATAAAGGTTTAAAAATTTTACATACAAATATATCCGGTTTACATTTGAAATGAAATTTTGGAAATAAGAAAAAGCGTTAATAGCGAATTAAATTTAATAAATAATCAAATATTTTTTATTAAAATAGCTATCTCTTGATATATTTTTACATTAATATTAATAACAATATATATATTTTTTTGATTTCAAATATAAATTAATTATGCAATGTTTTATAGTTTTTTTTTAGCATTTTTGATTAATTACTTACCTACTTTAATCAATTTTTGTATATTATAATTTGTCAATTCTTAAATTATTGTTTTCTAATTTTTATTATTCGTCTATACTTGAAATTATTTTTTAGTATTCATATATTCCAGATGATGACAGCATTGCTGTTTAAACATGTTAATGTTAACGTTTATGTATATATTTATAAAATAGTGTAAACGAAGTATATTTTTTGAATTAATTAATGAATACTGACGCCACAAGTGAATACCAATCATCTGAAGAAATTATAGCTTGAAATATGGTTAATTGTTTCCTGAAAAATTTTTATATTTCGTATTTATTTAAAACGGCCCTCTTCTGCACTTCCTTCAAAAAGACATGCCGACAGACAGGAAAATTAATATGTAATTCCGTGAATCGTAAGATTGAAATTCCTTGCTCTAGATATATTTCGCATGAAAATCAACGTAATATGCTTGTGCAAGCAGGTTCGTATTTATTTGCATTCCTTTCATCTTCCATCTTTTATATATTTCAAAATGGAAGGGAGGAAAATAATGAAATATTGATCAAACAAATACATAATAAAAATCCATGTTCATATCTATTTAGACTATTCTAGGCCACGGTCTTTGTTAATGTTACTCTGGATGCTTTGGCATCATATCATTTGTACCACGCTTTCAATCATAATCGTCTTCATCATCGCGGCGTTACATCCTAAGGTAGAATCTGCCTCCCACAAAAATGGTCTCCACTGACCGCGATCACTCGCTATTTGCCTCAATCATTAGTCCTTCCGTCCTGTTCCATTCCATTTCCAAGCAGTTAATCCCCTTCTTCATCGGTCTTCCTTTGGATCACTACCACTTGGTCATCATTTTTGGTATCCTGTCATCTAGCATTCTTTCAACATGGCCAATGGTCAGTCCATTACTGTATTTGCGACCTGTGGGATATTACGATGGTCTCATGCTTTATTAAATAAAAAAAAGGTTTTGTATTAAGTGTGGAATACTCGCATATCTGGGATTAGGTCAGAGAGTAAAAACAATAATGTAATAAACCTTGTTATGATTAATTTTCTCTGCAAGCTGAGATGCTTCATGTAGTAAATTGACTATTCGAATTTATTATGTATTTATAATACTGTTCTTCTCGGAAGGAAATTAATTGTAACTCATTGGGAGTATAATTTTTTTTCCTCCCATGTGCAAATAAAAAATAGTAAAAATGCATGTCAATAATATTTGTAAAATGGTAACTATGTGCTGATCTTTAAATTTAAATTTAATAAAAAAATGATGATCGGAAAAATACTTTCTGGTTCACTTTACATAGTTTATATATTTTTTTAAATTTTAGTCTCACAAAAAAACCAAAACAGTTTATCAGCAATTTCAGGAAAAATATTTGATTTTATGGTTCAACGCATGAATTCGGCATACTTTATAGGATTTAAATACATAAACATACACGACTTTGAATGAATTAAAACAATTAAGACCTTCAGTTACAGTTGCGTACCTTTTATAAATTGGGTACAATTTCTCCAACATACGGACATACTTAGGCAAATGTAATATGACTGTATGATGTACGCAAAATTCTTAGAAGATCACAATTATTTATAATATCTTGCGGTCGTAATAATCTTCCGCCTCCGGTACACTAACTCGTATAAATTTATTCCGGTGTATAAATATTGGAGATGTAGCGGTAAGGTAAAGGAGGGGGGCGGAGAGGGAGGTTTTCCACTATTTAGCGGCGGCGCTAGTTTGTGTTGACACCAACAGTAGGTCCCAGGCAATAGGTAGCCACCCACCCCCGGTCATTAGGGATGAATTTAAGGGTATGGCCTCAAAGGAACTCATTATTAGCCCATTTGTTGTATGGCCTGCGCGCTTCAACAGGCCGGAGGAGGTCCTGGATATATTAGCGCTGGAAACTGAAAACCTCTATTACCTACATTACACCCATCCTGAATATAGGTATCTATCTACGTGAAATGAGCTTGATTAAGCAAAGTAAACTCAAACAAGTTCAGAGGTTATTTTACCAACGAAATGTATTTAAAATAAATATAATTAATGACATTGCAGCTATGTAGATGTATCAGTATTATTAATTTTCTGTAGCGTATAGGTATCATTATTGTGTGATCATGATATTATAAATCATTTAAATTGTTTGAAGTCTTCACAATCAGTTTCACTGGTTAGCAGCCAAGTGCACAAATGCGTCGGGTTCCCCACTCAGGCACCGCGGATTCAATTATTTTGCTAGCTAAGACCTCCACCATAAGATTTTCCGCTTATAATGTTGGGAGTAGGATGAATTTAAAGATTGTCGGATTAATTGTAACCCAGAAATGTATATCAGTTTAAAAAAATAAATTGTATCGATTTTTCCATCCACCGTATTCTGACGGCGGATCGCTCTTTCCAAGAGTAAATTCCATTATAGATTTTTAGCAGCTTACGCGTATTTGATACCACAAAAGGTTAAGGAAGTCATACATAATATTGTCTATAAATAATGCAAATAAAAAAATTCTTCAATTTTTAATTATTAATTATTTTTATTGAGATTTAAAAACCTCATTGTAATATTTAATCATTGGAGAAAATGATATTAACATAACCTAAATGAAACATGAAACCGGAAAAACAACAACAGAAAATAAAATAATCTGCTGTAATGCCCCCCCCCCCCAAGTTGGCGCCAGTTTGAGGGGCCAGGCGTGGCCCAAACGGGGGAAATCACATAAGAAAAAGGGATTTATGGTCACCGGGAGGCCAGCTGCTGGGACGGCCGACTCTCAGTTCTCCTCAGATAGCTCGGTAGTGTAGAGTAGTGACTCCGTCTCTCTGGATCGTGGATCGGCTTTCCGCCTCATATCTAGCCAAGGGAAACAAGGGGCTCTCATACCATTCAAATCAAAGAGTCCAGTTCTCAGTAAAGGGTTTATTGAGAGAGGGGACACATTACATTTTTAAATCAGAACATACGATCGATTTAACCTAAAAACACATCCTAACTATTGTATACTGAATCTCCCTCTCTCGGGAACTAAATCGGGCGTTTACGGGAGGCAAATAATTATATCAGCACAGTTAATAAGGGGTTAGATACAGCTTATATGGTCAATGGCGTCGAGATTCACGTTCTTCCATCGTAAGGCAGGGAACATGCAAACTCACGCGGCTAGCTTTTAATAGGCCTCCATGGTCGAGGGGTAAGGTTCTCGACTACGAATCCAAAGGTCGCGGGTTCAAATCCCGGCGTGCTCATGTAATTTTTATGTAATTAATTTGTGTTTCACAATTAATTCATTTAAAAATAATATATAGTACATTTGCGCACGTTCCAGAGTGGAAGATACTCTCAGTATCGCCCCGGCGAAAGACCACCATTCAGAATTGAAACGTTGCTTGAAATGGCTTTTAGCCGTGTTTGGTGACCAGATCTGAATAGCCAGGTATGTCCCCTTTTCCCCACCTTCCTCTCCACCTTCTCCTTCCCCTCCCAAATACCTTCAGTCTCACAAAATTCCCCAATTGGGAATGCCATAGTCTCACTGGGTCCAGACGGTTGGGAGTAGTTTGGGACTCTTGTGCGGTATTCATATAAAAAAGTCACCTGGAGTTTAACACTGGTTATTGACATTACTAGTAAGATTGCTATGTTCAGCGGTGTCTCACAAGGACAAGGAGTTTACGGTGCCAAATGCAAGGTAAGCGTGATGACGTCTAAGCCACGCGCAGGCGGCCATTGCCAAAGGCAAGTCGCTCTCTCGTTTACACACAACCTATCGGTACCAATGCCGGTCTTTCTCTGGCGAGCCAAGCGGCGCTGGTGGCGGAGCCCGGAACCGGAACCATAATAATCCTCGCGTATGAACGATAGACTAGAATACATCTTAATCGTAGTGATTTCGTTACGTAACACAGCATAAATAAAGATGCCAATAATATGGGATTGAAAATGGAGAATAATATTGACAAATCTTGAATTTGAGATAAGATATCGATGAAGATGACATAAATTTAACTGGTCTCATTAGTTAGGTTGGTTAAGCGATTGCCCCGGATAGGCAGAGGTCCTGGGTTCGAGTACCAGATGCGACTGAAATATTTTTTTTTTCCGGTTTCATGTTTCATTTAGGTTATGTTAATATTATTTTCTTCAATGTTTAAAAAAAGGCTTATTGACCATATTATAAGAATCTCACGAGATGCGTGTTGTGGAATAATGTGAATGGCAAAACATGTCAAAAGTCACTTTCACATGTTCGTGAAACGTTAATTTAATTCAATAAGTTATTGATTGATTGAAGACAGAATAGAAGGAATTTTTTAATGGTTTTTCTAATATTGTAGGAAGCTATCACTTTGTAGTTATCCATTATAATTAAATGAACCAATAAAACTTTAAAAAATTATTATTAATTGTTAATTTTTGTTAGTGTTTGTAATATGTTAATTTTTACATTATTATTTAATCTATGTTTATTATTTGTCTATACTTGTCATCATTTTTTAATATACTGTGTATCCTGACGAGGGAAGCTTCGCTTCCGAAAAATGTTGGTATTTATATATTAAACAGTGGTATACAAAGTAATTCTAATTAATTTTATTCATAACACTTTGTTTTAACCACTTTTTAATTAGGTTTCGAAACAACCGTTCCATCATAAGGGAAATATTGTTATTCAGTGTATTTTTTCCCTGATGATGGAACTGCACTTGTGTGTACTGCAAGATAAATATTGTCCCTTTGTTCAATTAAATGTTTTTTTTGTAATTTTCACAAAACACTTATTACACTTTTAAATTTCATTGCTATCAGCAGGCGGGAGATAGAGTTTAATTTTATTAGACACGTTGGGTTTATTGCAGTTTCTGCGCATGTTATACGGGCTTTTGTTTCAAGTAATCTCTTAGATAGTTCGCGCTCGGCTTGCTATAAATCTTTAAAGTAGTTTAATTTAGTCAAAGTCACACAACTTCTTTGGTCCAACGTCACTTCGAGTAAAATATTTTGGTCGAGTGGCTCGTAACCTGATCCTTTTCTGCTTTAAAACCCCATTTATTTGACTTTGAAAATATCAAAAACCACATTAAAATACCGAAAACGAAATTAAACCGCTGAATAATATATATATATTTTTTAAATGCATTATTTTATACTTTAAATTATATAATATTTCACAGAAGTAACAATCCTAATATGTTGGGAGAATTATTTTTCAATTGTGAAATATATTTTTACCTTAAAGCATACAAATTAAAGCTGAACGCTACAAGCCGCAAAGGTCGGCTGCCATACTTCATTAAAATGTAAATTTCCGCTTTATACACCAATGAAATGGATGAATTAATGAGAGCTTTCTTGGAACAAAGAACACATTGTTTTCCTTAATTAGAGTTCTTGCATTCCATAAATGCTTAACCTCATTTGATATGGATTTTGATTTTAAAATTCAGAAAGTTCGTTTAAAGAGGAAAAGTTAAGGGTTACAACTTTAATTTAAAAAGTAAATTGAAAATTGGCCTTGCTACTAAACTCTGCTGAACTATATATTGAGTGCGATTTAAAAATAAAATAGAGCTAGTGGGGAAGGTGAAGAAGATTGATGTCTTGAAAAGTGGGCTAACTTACCCAATTAGAGGTTAAAATTTACCTAATGACGCCATTTTTTTTACTTTATTACTTGCTAGGTATATCCTTAGAAGGGTCTTCAACTCTACCTTATTTTAATAATTTGGAAAAAATCGTATGAAAAATGAACAGATTCAATGTAATACCAATATTATGAAGTAAATTACGTAGCTCTTTAATTTCTCTTTAATAAATGTGAGTACCCAGCTGCTCCCAACAGTCTGGAGCCAGTGAGACTATGGCATGCTCAATTGCCCAATTGGGTTATGTTGTGAGGATGAAGATAGCGGGGAGAGGAAGGAGATGGGGAAGAAGGAAGGTGGGGAAGTCCCCGGCTATTTAGATCTGGTCACCAAATACGGTTAGAAAGGCATTTCAATGAACGTTTCGATTCTGAAAGTATCTACCACTCTGGAACGTGATGCAAATATAATACTATGCACAAATTAATCAAATAAAATTTATTGCACACTCCAGGATTTGAACCCGCGACTTCCGGATTCGTAGGGAAGGATCGTAACCACTCAACCACGGAAGCCGTCAAATAAGCTGTTTTATTGCTGTAAATACAAACACAAGATTAATTGCGGTTTTTTCCTCCTAATTGTAAATTGGAAGACTCAAATAGTTATTCACAATTTCTTGTACATAATAAATTACAATAATTGTCTAAACCACATTTTAAATTACAAACTTAAAAAAATAACAAAAATTAACAATTTATTAATGAAGAATAACCTCATAGGAAAATTTAAAAGAAGAAAATCTAGCTGCGCGCTTAATGCTAACATTTTTTAGCACTAAATCGTTTCTCCAAATTAATTAGATACATTAAAATGATTGAAATGTATAAATCACTGTCAAATATCTGAATTGATCTGAATGGAGGAATATAATTGTGATAACTACGTTACCTCATGTGCCTTCAATCATGATAAGTGCAGTAAAACCAGAAGCTGCAGTCTCAGGCTGCTAAGCAGGTCATCAAATAATAGTATCCACTAATTTCATTTGAAAGCCTCGTGCAGATGTAGGCCCCAGTTTAAACATCGGCCACTCAGGTAATTTTGTTTGACTTGATATAACAAATTACAAGCACTGCTTTTATGTCCGCTAACTGAAATTAAACTTATTACTGAACAACGACGTTAAAGCGGAATGCATTTGTGTCTTCTTGCATGCCCGCATTAAGACGATACTTCCTCTCATTTGCATAAATGGTAGACTTTGTTTTCAAATAAGTTATGTACTCTCTGAATTCGTTTACGTATAAAGGGAGTTTCCGGAGATTTCGTTATACGGTATTAACAATGAACTGTTTGTAGATTATTTCCGCCCATTATATAAGATTTTAAAATATTAAATATACAGAATACTAATTAATATACAGAAAATTTATAAATAAAGTACAATAAATAGTCCAATAAAAGTTATTTATTACATTCAAAGTAAACAAAGCGGTATTTAAATAAGAAGAATGTTTTAAAATAACATTTAAAATCTTCTCTAAATTTTTTGTAGATGTGGTAGAAAAATATTTTGTACTTTGAACTAAAAATAAAGAAACGGGCAATTGATGACATAATAAACATTTTATTAAGCGGGATTATAATTTTTTTTTTCTCAAGGAATGTGGGTTTTTTATTGTATTCAAATAATTGCTTATCATCCAAAACCTTGAAAAATACATAGAGTGAGCATACGTATAGGTAAGATATATAAAATATAATTCTTGTTATATATATTTATTTTTTTATTTATTAATGAAATATATGGACGTACTCGTACATTGTAATAATATAGATAATATTTTATATGACACAATTTAATACTAATTTTCCATCCAAAGCATTTACTTGTGGATGGAAGAGAAGTGTATATTAATTTGCTAATAATTAAATAATATTTATGGTGCATGTATAAGCATTAGTTGTTAATTAGTACATTGCAGTTTGATTATGATAACAAAATACATAAGTAAACGTGTTGTCTAGAAACATTTGTATTATGTGTAAGTATATTGTATCGTAACAAAGATAATGTAATTTTAAAGATTATTTTTTTTTTATTTTTATTTTATTTTTTTTTTTTTTTTTTTTTTTTATTTATTTATTTTATTTTATTTTTTTTTTATTTGTTTTTAATTTTTTAATTTTTTAAAGTATACAATACAATTTGCATTGCATTCCCACGAGTCAAAAAACTCATTGTGGGATCAAATGCAGAACCTACAGTACAGCTTTTAGAAATACACATAATATTTAAAATACATAATTAATCTTCACAGCGCATAAACAATATTTAAAACACATATTTTGAATTTGCAATAAAGGCATCACTGGTACATTATAATACGATTGTACAGAGACACTTATTATAAAGAATAACATCACTGGCACATTACATAGTTATACCCATCACGGAGACACATCACAACATCAATCCTTAAGGTATTCCCTCAAAAACTAGAGTTTAAGCATCTTACTCTGAGACCCTTCACATTGGCTTGCATTTTTATAGCGTTGGGTAATTTATTATATTGTGTATAAGCTGTGTATTCTAAAGATTAATTTATATTGAATTATGTATCATTATATTTTATTTATCTTACTCTTGGGACACAACATATAAAACGAAACAGTGGAACATCTATTACAAGTAAACATATCTCTGTTTCACTGTTTCGTTTTTTTTGTCTCCCTCTTATTATTATTTGTATGTCAATCTATGTATTTTTGTTGACAAGTTTTAACGTTTAATATTATCCTTATGAAAGAAGGCTACTTCCGTGACTGGCGCATCAATATATTAAATTGAAGTGGTTTAAAACATATTTACGTGTTTATATTATAATAAAAGAAACGCTTAGTTTTCACCACTGTTTTAATAGTAAATTACACATATTTAAAAAAAAGTTCCTTCATCAGGATATAAATCATACCAAAAATAGAATAACTTACAAGTATAGACATAAACAACACTGTAAAATAAGTGGGTGAGGAATAGAGGAAGGGATTGGTCCGGTACTGAAAGGCAACTTAAAATATTCCTTAATTTTCTCAGTAAACTCCACAAAAATATTCAATTTACCATAGAAATAGGGATAAATTGTAGCTTAAGTTTCTAGGGTTTGAATATTTATATTATTAAAAACAAATTATTTTACATATTTCGTAAAGATACTGTTATGAAAAGAATAGTACTGACGATGTAGGGATGTGGGAGAAGGAGAGGAGGAAGGTTGGGAAAGAGCGGTTACGGGAGACAGTTCATTTGTACAGACTTACCCCGAGGGTGGTGTCCCTCCAGGGAGCTCGGCTCTGGACATTCGACTAGCTCAGTTTCGGCAGGCCAAGAAGCTCCTCTGCAGGGTCGTAGACCGACAGGCAGTCTTATAATTGGGAACTGGGACTCTAATACTGTCAAATGAAACTACTAAATGCTTTCAAACTTAGGGTTTATTCAGAGGAAGGTACAGACACGGTAAGTTATGTTATGCTAATCAGAAGGCTAACCTAACCTCAAATGAAAGTTAGGGGTGATTTCTCTCTGATATTATCTAAACGGGCATGAAAACATGGGCCCGAATAAGTTACAACACAAAAAGGGGGAATACAAAGACAGCTCACAGTTTAGGTTGTAGCGGCAAACGGGGGTCCTAGTAGAAGCAATTGGCAACTGCCAACATGGCTGCTCGCGCGTTCCTTTTCGAGACGTAGTCGGCGGCGTGCCAGGGATGCCATCTCCAGAGCGGGTGGGGGGCGAGTGCTTCCGAAGCCGGGTGCGAGGAGAGTGGCCGGCTTGTGTGGTTGCGAGCTGTTGTTCGCAAGCGTGGCGCTCGCGGCGTTTTACCGCTGATGTTTGACGAGTGGCTAGTTTCTTTTTAGGAACTTTCTGACGTTACGTAACAATACTTATACCCACATAGTCACACATAAAACTTCTAACCATCCGTTTTCTCAAAAAATATTATAAGATTTTCATTCCGTGCTTACTGGACTAGTTTTTATTTGTGAATAATTTTAACGTAGATTTAAATCCCATTTAATAAACTACAATAAATAACGGTTATAATAGTAAATTAATAGATAAGCCGTTTAAAAAGTTTCTTAGATCCTATGTTCATCCTCCAATAATCGATGTTGGGAAACAGTAGATATATATATTTTTTTGAATAATCGTACTCGAATTCAGTAATTAACAACATCCCAAAAACTATAATACTACCATTTTATACCATCAACAATTTTTTTATTAAGATAATATTTTAAACAAATCGGGGATGTACTAATTAATTCGTAACAATTGTAAATACTTTTACATAAGAAACACATCTTGATATTTAAAAAACTAAGGAGCACCTGAGATGTTTAAATAATGAAATCTTTTCTGAATTCGCCAACCATTCTTTGGAAACCAATCATTGATTCGATATAAAGAAGGTATTGGAAATTTTACATACAAATATCGGGGGATGGATCAATTATAAATTTTTGAAATAAGAAAAATCACAAACATTAATGAAATATTATAAAACCTTTTTACAAAGAGCCACCTCCTAAATTTATTTTCACATTAATACCTAACTAGTAACCATTTCCCTCTAATCCCCTATTCGTTATGTCATTGCTCCCATCACTTAATTTACATCATTTTTTTAAAATAACTTATTGAACCTTATAAACCTCATTGTAATATATTTTTAATCATTGAGAATAATATTGACAACTCTCAACATGAAACATGAAACCGAAAAGACATAGAACAGAAAAGATAACGGTAGCAGGTGGGACTCGAATCCGGGACCTCATGGTCATGGACCAATTATAATAATAATAACAAAGCATTTATATAGTGCAGTTTTGTGTTATTTCAATTCAAGTGCGCTTCAAGTCCTGACCAAGGTCCTGGGTTCGAGTCACACCTGTTACCGTTATCTTTTTCTTTTCTGTTTCGTTTAGAGAGTTGTTAATATTATATTTAATGAATAAAAAAATCTTAATTTAGAGTTTTGATTATGTCAATACTTGCATGTTTTTTTTTAAATTTTCAAAATATGTTTTATTTATTACCTTTCTTAATTTTTTTTTTGTTTTGTATGTATCTTGAAGAAGGAACCAGTGGTTCTGAAATTGACCGATAATTTATCATTAAAACAGCGATCTAAACTGATTATTATTGAAATTACACCAAAGTGTTTATTATTATTTAAAAAATGTAGCTATATATATTACAAATACCATGATATTTTCCAATTAAAACAAAGACATATTATTCAAACATTAATTGAAATAACAACATAAATTGTAACAAAAAGATGTGACAAGCGAGTCAGTCTCAAACCAATTTCGCTTCAACCAGCATCTCTTTCAACCTTTTACCTTTTACCTACAGCTAATATTTTTTTGGTATGCAATCAAACAATCGCTACACATTCTTTAAGAAGCCATTTCAGCTCTTCTCTGTATGAAAACATTCAATTCATTTCAGCCTAAGCCATTTTTTTTCTGAAGAAAATATTATATTCCAAGCTTCTTAAATTTCCATTGTGAAATAAAGAAACTGAAATATCCGTTATTGATTTCCAAAAAAATAGTTAATCCTTGAGAAGTGGAATGAAGCGTATCATCGCACCGAAACATTGAAAAATATTTTCGTTCCTGAAACACTTCCTTGACGTCGACATATTATATAAAAGTTTTGCTGGAAAAAGAACGGAGGAATAATGAAACCGATGACAGAACGACAAGAAAGGGGAAAATCTCGATCGGATGGGTGAAGAGTTTTTCAATCTGAAAACAAAAGAGTTTATAACCAACTTATATTTTCAAAATACATTCATCTATGATATATTTGTATTCTAGTTGGTGCATAACAAATATTTTATTGAATTTTTTTTCTCATACCACAACCTTACAATATCTAGCTTTATATCATTACCTTAATAAAAATACTCGTAACTTTGTTAAATTTATCTATTTTAAACCACCCAAGGTTTCACCAAACTATAAAGTTTAGTATCCGTAATAAAACGATAAAATTTTAAGACGAATTAATAGTTTCGAGAATAGATAGATTACTTTATAATACAGGGTGGCGCAAAACTACTGTTATGATTTGGAATGAAATGGCATAATCACGCCGTTGTTGGTAGTCTATCGGCTTCAATTTTTGCACAAGCTGAACCTTATACGGGAACATGTGCAATGTGGCCAAAATCCTCTGAACGGACCTCCGCGATAGCCCCAGTTGTGCCGAACGTCTTCTTGTTGATGTTTCTGGACTGTCCTGCACACTATCCACAACAAGTTGGATATTTTCTTCCGTGTGGACCGTACGTGGTCTTCCGGTACATGGAAGGTGTCTTACTGTACCATGTTGTCGAAAATTTGCAACCAGGCGGTTTATTGTTGGTGCTGGAGGTCCAGTATGCACATTAAAAAAACGACGATAAGCACGCTGCATCAAAACAATTGACCGTTGATTTTAAAAATAAAATTCAACAATTTTTGATCGCTGTTCTGTTGTGTAGTGTTCCATTTCAAATTCCCCAAGTTTTCTTCACAAAATTCTGAAATAAAAATGAAATAAATTCAAAAAGTTATTAAACATTCAAACCATAGCGGTAGTTTTACGCCACCCTGTATTTCCGAGCCGATGGAATGAGTGATGCCTTAAGATTCTAGATTTAGTTGAGAATTCGAGGAGGAAAACGAGGCTGGGTAAATCAATAAATTCCAAGACAAAACATTCCTAACGTCTTACAAACTTTACAAGCAGAATATATGATAATATAATTATAATACTAGTATAGCGCCGTTTTTGTGAAAAATTACCTCAAGGGAACTGTACAAATACTACTTGCAATTAGAAATCGAAAAATGTCAATTTTTATTCGCTCTACATGTATGGTTTTTCGAATATACGCACGCAATATGGTTTTTCCTGAAATCCCTGATGAAAAACTCCTACTGACCAATTTAATTGTAGAGCATACTAAACCCACCGTGAATAAATTGTCTACCAATAAATGCTCATGATCCTAAATAATATCTACCGATACTGGATTTATGCCAATCCAAAGTAAAGTGAACTAGTGCAGTGATTTTACACACTGATTGTACTGGGCCCATTTGTTTCGAGATCAGAAAACAATTTCGAAACCTTTAAGAAAAGTAAACAAAACATTTCTATTTAAAAGGGACTTCAAACATTAAGAATAGATCATTTTGTAATAATAATAATAAGAATTAATTTTATAGAGCAGTTTTATGAAGGTTCACCCCAAGTGCGCTTTACACTAACTAACCTAACGTAAAATAATTGTAAAACAACATATATACTACATGTTATATCTATTACTATAGTATATATACGCAAATTAAAACTACGACTTAAAATATTCACGAGTAGCCGACTCACTTAGACGAACATTTTAGATATTATAATATAACAATTTAGAATCTAGGGGTGAAAATAATCAAATATGAAGTAGGTGTAAATAACAACAGAGCAAGAGAATATTATATGACATAATAATAATCGGATGATTTTTATAGCGCCGTTTTTGTGAAAAATCACCTCAAGGGCGCTGTACAAATTTTACTTCCTATTCTTACATTATTCCTATATTAATTAATATCCATGGTTTTTCACTGGATACTAAGGGCATTGAATAACATGGAGGAAAACCGCAACTAAATAAGCCATAATATTATATAAACAAATCCCACGGCTTGGGTTAAAGATCTCCAGCAGATTGTGGCTCCTCTGTACGTCACAAACCCTATATAAGAATATATAAAAAAAATATTTGCGAATGGTTAAGTACCGGCGAATAGATAAATACCAGTCCCGTTAGAAGAACCTAAACGAACCGAAGAAAATGACAACTTCCGTAATTTTAATTAGAAAACAAAGTCATTCTGTTGCTGGATTCGGTTCAAAGAATCGTCTTTTTGCGTCTACGTAGCATGTAATGACGTGACATTATACAATGCTAGAACAGTATTCATCTTCACCACACCGTTTAAAGAGCGCACCTGTAAATTTGCAAATACTGGTTTCGTATTTTCTCTGATAAACTGTGTTCTAATCTACAATAATCGACTTAGGTAGGGGCGATTTCACGATATTTCAATAAACTCTTTGTTAACTGCTCGTTGAATATCTTTAATCATATGAATAACAGGCCAATAAACCGGCGACCGTTTCACCACAAATAATATGGTCCCAAGAAGTTATTGATGAGCAAGCTTGGCAACACGGTATTTTCAAATCTTTATCCCGTCTTCTGCAACGCCTTCCTATCGTTTCTATGGAATCACAAACGTCAAACATGCTCCCGCAAAAACTACATGGTAAGTGGTGTAATCCATACCCGCCTCCGAAATTAAAAGATGTTTATGATGTAAGTACAAATATTCCGTGATACATTGGAAGAGAGGCCGCTCCGGTCCCAGTGGGAACGTCACGTTGCACGGACAGATCATACCGTGGAAAAACACATCAGGAATATACAGAATACTAAAAAATAATAATGTCAAGCATAGACAAATGATAAACATAGAACACAATAATGTAAGAATAGAGAAATTATAGAATGTACGTAAAATTTTTAAACCTTTATTTATATCAAAAGAATGACTGGTTTCCAAAATAAGATTGGCAATAGTAATTATTTGTTCCTTAACCCTAGTACAGGGTGGCGTAAAACTACCGTTATGGTTTGAATGTTTAATAACTTTTTAAATTTATTTATATATTTTTTTTAATTCAGAATTTTGTGAAGAAAACTTGGGGAATTTGAAATGGAACAATACACAACAGAACAGCGATCAACAATTGTTGAATTTTATTTGGAAAATCAACGGTCAATTGTTTTGACGCAGCGTGCTTATCGTCGTTTTTTTAATGTGCATACTGGACCTCCAGCACCAACAATAAACCGCCTGGTTGCAAATTTTCGACAACATGGTACAGTAAGACACCTTCCATGTACCGGAAGACCACGTACGGTCCACACGGAAGAAAATATCCAACGTGTTGCGGATAGCATGCAGGACAGTCCAGAAACATCAACAAGAAGAGGTTCGGCACAACTGGGGCTATCGCGGAGGTCCGTTCAGGGGATTTTGGCCACATTGCACATGTTCCCGTATAAGGTTCAGGTTGTGCAAGAATTGAAGCCGATAGACTACCTACCAGGGGTGTTAGTTGAAGTTCCGGTTTTTTCAATTATGAAAACGCTTAATTCTCAAGGGAATCTCAATTTTTTTTTATTCAAAGTATTGACCATCGGATTCTATACATTTTGCCCATCTTTGAGGCAAATCATGGATACCATTCCAAAAAAAAAATTCTCTTTCGAGGCAAACCATTCGACGAGCCATTTTTCGACATTTTCAAAATTGGCGAAGCGCTGCTCTGCGAGTGAGTGTCCCATCGATGCGAAAAGGTGATAGTCGGACGGGGCAAGGTCTGGAGAGTACGGCGGGTGTGATAATATTTCCCAATTCAATGTTCTGAGAGTGTTCTTCACTACTTTAGCTGTATGAGGCGGTTTGGCGGTTTTTTCGATTTGTCTCTCGTTCATTTGGTGTGGTACCCATTTTCCATACTTTTGGATCTTTCCCATGGCTTTTAAACGTTGGCAAATTGCTCCTCGGGTCACATTAAGTGTTTGGGCCAATTGTTGTTGCGATTGGGTTGGGTCTTCATCCAATAACGCCTGCAATTCCTCGTCTTCGAACTTTTTCGTTGCACCAGGATGTTCATTGTCTGTTAAATCGAAATCTCCACTTTTAAATTGACGAAACCATGTCTCACATGTTCTAATCACTGGAGCATGTTCACCATAAGTTTCTACCAGCAACCGATGAGCTTCAACTGCTTTTTTCTTTTGGTGAAATAAGAAAAGCAACGAATACCGCAAATGCGGTTTACTTGGAACGAAACTTGACATATTCACTGAGGTAACCAACTATGACACTATTATTTTGGCAGAATGTAACTTGTGTATTTTTGAAGGTTAATGTCCATAAAAAATATGACATAGATGCCAAATCATAGAAATGTATACATATCTCTAGCGATATCTATGAGTAAAACCGGCAAACTTCAACTAACACCCCTGGTACAACGGCTTGATTATGCCATTTCATTCCAAACCATATCCGTTTTGCGCCACCCTGTACAAAAATTTCTAAAGTCTTTCTTTCGCATGTAAAAATAGTTGCGATCGTTACGAATTAATTTATCTACCCCCGATTTATTTAAAATAATATATTTATCATTGTTTATTTTTAAAATACAATTTTTAAATTTATTATTAGTATAAAAAGCTGGTTGAATAGTATTTGGGATGGTTTTAATTAATAACTTTGAAGTATTATTATTTAAAAAACATTTTTTTCCAATGTTCACTAACATCAGTTATTTGTGGATATACATAAGATTTAATAAACTTTTTGTTTTATATATTATCTATTCATTTAGTACTATAACCGTTGTTTATTACAATCCGTTTAATTATTTGGTAAAATTATTTCTTGATAGAGGTAAATTAACTAATCTACTAAGCATGGAATGAAAAGCTGATCATTTTTGAGCAAAAGGACGATTAGAAGTATTATGTATAACGATGTGTGTATAAGTATCTTTACGATATATATTAAATTCAAATTTATTATTAACAATAGAAATATTTAAGTCCAAGAAATTAATGCAAAATTTTTGTCCTATTTCTATGGTGAATTTAATCTTTTTTTGGAGTTTATTTATTAAATTAAGGAAAATATTAAGTTGTCTTTCAGTACTAGTTCATGTAAAAAAAAACGTCGTCTACATATCTGTTCCAAAAATAAACATATTTAATAATAAAGCAATTTTTAATTCATTTATGAAAAATATATTGTTTGCGTTGGAAAAAAAACATTTTTAACAAATTAATCAATTTAGTTAGTTTTTCTTCAACTGGAAATCATCAAGTCTCCTCCGATCGTGCGCGGGGTAGCGTGTAAGGATCGTGCGCGATGATATGCGCAAAAAACGCTAATTTGTCGGGATTTATTGGCACTAGAACCGAAATAGGGAAGCATTCCGAATACCAGACAAAAAAATTATCATCTTTCATCGAGTTTTTTTTCGATAAATATAATTTTTAAAAATCTCGTGAAATCTACCAAGAAAGAAATCTCGAATCTGAAAAGGTCAAGAACCAATAAATTTATCATAAACGTGTGCTTCAGAAATGTGTGGGAATTGTTTTTAATACTGTTTTATCGTTTCAAAAACAATATTAACATATCTGTTTATTTTAAAAAACCATTATTATAAAATTAATGAAGATTATCCGAATATGCTGAGATGGCTTATTACAGCTTTTCTAAGTATCCGTTTCTGTTATTATAGCACAATTTCAAAAGCTTTTATAACGACATCGTGATTTTTCATTTTAAGATTTTATCTCGTCAAATTATCGACGCATAATCCTCTTAATGCCTACTTAAATCTCTGGATGGGAGCCAAATATACACGGAATTATTTCTCAGCTCCACGCAAAAATAATGTCTGATACTTTTCTACACCGATAATTATAAATTGTGGTATATACTCGTACTTTTAATATTCTAATAATCGCATCACAAAAATAAAAACCGTACGCTTTAAGGTCTATTCACATCTACCAGCACCGCGCAGTGCTGAACAGTACAGTACAGGCACGACAACATTATCTATGAACACATTCATTTTACAGAGTACGTAACCGTAACGTATTCACGCATGCACGGGCCAGCACCGGCCGAGATTGACGGATAGAATATTTTGACGTGCTGGTGGCCGTTTATGACGTCTGGGCCTGCGCAGTTAGTATGAACACATACCGTTAGCATAGCCATCTTCAGCAGTCGGCGTCTTTAGACTCAGATGTTGATAAAATCGAGGAGATCGATAAACTGATAGAATTGGTCAGGGAATTTAGGATATAAAATAATAATAAATAGGGCAATAGGATAGGACAAAATCTTCAAACATCTGGCGGACGCTAATGCTCAGTTGACAGCCGTACTCACATCTGTGCTGTGTCTGTGCCGTACTGTTCTGCACTGTGCGGTGCTGGTAGATGCGAATAGACCTTTATTGTCACAGTGATGGTTGACTTACATGTTAGAAATGACAGTGCTAGTCTTGCCCTTTACCCGTTGATTGATTGCATTCGATGCCTATACTGCTCCGTGGTCAATACCCATTAGATAACTAGACAAACAGCTTGGTATTACTTCATTGTAATGACATGGTTTGTCCTATAAATCCAATAACATTAGTATTTACTCTACCCGTTGCTGCACTTACTGAGAAGATGCAATGCCGTGGTCAATACCCATTAGATAACTAGACAAACAGCTTGGTATTACTTCATTGTAATGATCTATAATAGACTACAGGACCTGCAGATAGTACACAACTGCTGACCCTGTACAAATCGCAACTGCGCTCCACTGCAGAATTTGGCAGCCACCTCTGGTCGGGAGCCCCCAAATATCTGAAAAAACCTTGACTCTGTGTAAAAAAGGACGGTCCATTTGATAGATTCCCCTATCTCAACAAACGGATTGCAATATTCAGAGCACAGACGTCAGGTGGGAATGATGTCCTCGTTCTACCGATATTTTAATGAAAGATGCTCTGAGTAACTAGCGTCATTGATCTCTTCGGCACCGGTGAATAGTCGGGAAACACACCAAACGCGTTCCCAACATTTTTACACGGTTGACATTTGTCACATGAGAACGAGTCGCTTGTTCTTGTGTTCAACAGCTCAAGCCGGCCGCTGTGTTTCCTCCCTCCTACAACGTGAGTCTCTTCAAGACCCACTAGTCACTCCTTCCTATCCTCCGAAAGACCCTCCACATAGCATCCACAAATATGACATAGGCTAACTAACTAACCACCACGCCGTTTCCCCGCAGGGGTAGGCAGAGAGAACGAACCGAATGCCAAACAAATCGACATACGCCTCGAAGGAAATTATTTCCATCAGGGCCTCCTGTGTGAAGTTACTGTAAAAAAGTTATTAATTTGAAGCAATAGTGGGGTCGGTTTAGGCACTTTCTCTTAGGCCAAGGAGTTTCTCGCCACGCTACTGCCTCCATGTAAAAGGACTAGAACAGTGTAGTTCAAATTGTATGTATACAGAAATTGTAGTAAAACATTTGAAAAGTTAAAGTCTGGCGATAAGATTTTAATCGTTTTATATACAACAAGGATCGAACAACGGAGATGTTTCTTTTAAGCTTAGCATATTAAATGTAGTTTAAATCCTTATCCAAACGAATGTGCATAATTGATTAGGTTTACACAAGATTAGCCCTACCATATCAAGCTTACAAGAGTACCTGAGCAGCAAGCGTTAAGGTAACGAAGTGATATGAAAATTTTATAAGATGCACGGATCCTTATTGAAATTCATCAGGAAACTTTTTCCGCATAAAGTTGCAAACTGTGAGAAATTCAACTGCGAGTACTATAGGAGATTGCCGCCTTTTTAGTATCTGTATCGCCCGGTACTTTATTTATATGTTGTTTGTGTGTTCACGGCTAACTTGTCTGAGGTTTACTCTCTGCTCACCGGGACAAAGCAAGGTCGTCAGAGTGCGGCAACAATGCGACATGAAATCGGTTAAGGACGTAAAACGAAATTATCACGGATGACTTGAGATGAAATTTACGTATGATTAATTATGTATGATACATCGGTAGACTAGCATCCGAGAATTATTTATTAAACAATTTGAGAAATTTCGCTACCAGGTAGATAAAATATGTGTCCAGGGGGTGGCGGTAGTCCGGGGGAAGTTCAGGATAGGCGATGGTCGCGGAGAATAAGGCGAGTAGGCACTAGTCAGAGCGAGGCGGAGTGGTCGAAGGTTGCTACTTGTCTCGCTACTTTTCGGTGTTCGTGGGGTATTTATACCACACTGAGACGATATCCCACGCTCGCAGACTCCGATGTGGGTGCGCGATGCTGCACTTTCTCGCGACGCTGGATCGCGAGAGTCATCTGGCGACGCGCATCAACACTTCTATCTCTCTCACTCCGTTGTCTCGTTTATTTCACTCATTTCATTCGCGCAGTTGATGGGAACACTTTCCGTATATTTTGTTTAAATTTGCATACATATTTAATAAAGATTTCAATTCGGCTGAGGGTCGGGCCGTTTAGAACATCAGTATCATTTATTTTTCATCTGGTCCGACCCCAGTAAAAGTAAATTTATTTTTACTTATTAATATAACGGTCACGTGTCAAACACAACCTCTCATATCCGTAATGATAGTTTCATCCACACTGGAACAGAATTAAAATCATATGTGGATTTGTACTTGGCGGGTTTGTGAACAGCGTCCTCCGGGCCTAGACTTGGTCCCGGAATTGAACATACTCGTACATTGACAAGATAATATTTACGAATAAAACCTTTTCGGAAAATCTTACATATGTTCTGTGGTTGGGAATCCAGCCTAACAACCTAACTCACGGATGCTCTCCTGCGCTAGTTCAAAATACGTTAGTTCAAGAGAGGTTGGGCAAGGCTAATGCTGATTTTCAACTGCGTCGTAACATTCGAATCATTATTACAGTCGTGAAATGTTTATATATACTTAAAAGCATTAAGACTTTATCGACTTCACCATTTGATCACAGCTTCCCAAACTCAATCCATTCCTTGAATTTAGAGCGTGTTCTCAATCAATTACTTAACTCTTCGCAGATCGCAGTAAAGAAATTTAATTGGAATCTGCATTATTCAAGGATATTTCTTAACCTGTGGGTCTCGACCCAAAATTAGGTCGCTGAACATATTTAATGGTTCATGAAATATTCTAAACATAAAAAATCTTCTTGAGATAATAATATATTCTACGACAAATTGTAATTGAGGATATGGAGAGACAAAGAAGAGCGATATCCACTAGAGCAGGTATGCTGTCAAGGAGTTTACACCTTTGCAGCGCAAACGTCAAAAGAATACTGTTCAACACATTCTGCATATCTCTGTATACGTCAGAACTATGGGTGCATTACACTGCATCTCAATGGCAAAAGATAAAAGTAACCTACGATAATTCATAAGTCTGCCAAGATACTGAGGCGCTACAGAAATGTTCCTGGAAGGACAAGTGCACTCTTTCAGGGCACTTCTCCGCCACCGCATGGGAAGCCTATGGTGCAGAGTATGCCTATCCAAGAATATCATCATTTCTGCAACGGCTGCATGGACGGAGTCTCCCTTGATGGCCCCTTAGAGACGGGAAACCATCAAACATACACCATAAACTTGTTTTTTTTTTCTCTCTTAGTGAATGAACTTATTTTGTTAATTGATAAACTAAAGTTTTTAAGACAAGATTTTTGTGCATAGCGCAAAGGGTAACAATTATTTTTATAAACAATAATTATTAGCCTGAAACACTCATCCAAATTGAAAAAACCTTCCGAGCAAAGATAAATGTCGCCGGCAGGACTCGACGCCACCTAGTGAGGGATTTAGCCGTTACAAGCCTTCCTCATACCAATAAAGTTGGTTGTTTACAGGTGAAATATAATTAAAAAAAAAACCGTAACTATTGAATGAAACACCAGTATATATTGATTAACTTGGCGGGTTTGCGATAAGCCGACGTAGCTCAATGGTAGAGCATCTGACCGGATATTAGAAGGGTGTGGGTTCGAGTCCTGCCGGCGACATTTATCTTTGCTCGGAAGGTTTTTTCAATTTGGATGAGTGTTTTCAGGCTAATAATTATTGTTTATAAAAATAATTGAACTTATTTTGCATATTTTACTGAATAATCTTTTTCTGTGTTTTTCTTTTCTTTTTGTCGTCCGCTTATTTAACGTACCTATTGTTATTTATTTGTTTGTATTATGTACACTTATGAAACGCATTGCATTGCACTACCCCTGCATACCTTTTGGAATAAATAACTATTATTGTTATTATTTTATTGTTATTAGATTATATATATAATTTAGATATAGAAATAAATTCGCACATGTTTTGCAACATATGAATTGGAGCAAGAATTTTATTCTAAGTTCGGAACATCAGACTAGTTTCCTTGAAATTGCGCCTGCAGGTGAGTTGACTAGAATTTTATACGTCAATCGGAACACAAGACTGGCTGAAGTGAAACTGCATGTAAGTTCACGAGCTCAAATTATTATCCCACTCGGGGAATACTAAAATGTTTTTTTTTCTGCATTTTGCTGCATCACTCGGAACTTCTTCGAAATGGACTCGAGCCCAGATCATTTAGTCTTACCGGGCACCAAGGCGCACAGTGAGCAAAATAGTATGTCTCTTCAAAATAGCGAATGGCAGATTGGACGCCCAGGATTTAACGTGCCTTATTAACTTGCGTGATACGAGAGAGACGGCACTGTATAATATTCCAGCGTCTGCAAATAATTATTTAGGGAACTCTTCTATTCAAAGATTGCAGACTTGGTAATGAGTATAGTTTAATAGATGTTTACGGTTACAACACTGTGTCCAGGCTAAAAATCAGTTTATTTGAATGTTTCATTAGATTCATTAAGTTTTTTCATGAGCACCTTTTTTGTGGTTGTATTTATTATGTTATGTTCTGTAAAGCACCCATTCGGTCGTAACAACGGTTTGCAGTATTATAAACAAACTTTACAACTATTCATGTTTTACAATGTCATTTTAATAATAAACCCATTACCCACCCATCGCGCTGTAACCAGCTACTTACTTATTTTATACTTATGTTATTATATTATATACAAACATCACTTGTAATACTCTTTTGTACAACCTGCAGTTATAATGTAATCGATCTGTTATTCGTTACGCTTTAACAACATACTTATATAGCACCTAATTACTTCTTTAATACTGTAATACTATTATAGTCCTGTAATAACTACGAGTATGTGTTAAATGCATCAGACAATGAATGACAATAATCTAAACTTGACAAATTTCAAAAGAAGGATGAAGGAATTAATTGTTTCTGTCTAGTTTATAAATTATTGTTATGTTAACTACAACTTAGTGTATGCCAAGATCGAGTTGTTTGCCGGTCCGTCCTCTCTGCCTACCTCTGCGGGGAAACGGCGTGATGGTTAGTTTAGTTAGTTAGTTAACTACAACTTTTACATTCTTTACGTATTTGTTATTAATGTTAATATTGACTTTGTGGATATTGTACTATTTTTTTTTCTGTCACTGTGTATTTTTAGCTGTGGTGCAGTTTTTAAATTTTTCTTTCTTCAAGTGTAACTTAACTTTTGTCGTAGCTTTTCAAGTGTAACTTAACTATTTTCAAGTGTAATTTAACTTTTGTGCATGCTTTCTATTTTCTGTTTTTCTTATGTGATTTTAAAATAATAATAATAATAATACTAGGATAAGTTGTGTATATGTGTTTAAATGAGGATGAAGCAAGGAGTGTGTGTCATAGAAATAATTTTAAAAATGAATATTAGGAAAAATATTTCTACTCCTACTCCTACCCCTACCCCTGCCCCTACCCTGCCCCTGCCCCTGCCCTGCCCCCCCTGCCCCTGCCCCTATCCCCACCCCACCCCACCCCCACACCCCACCCCACCCCCACCCCACCCCCACCCCACCCCACCCCACCCCCCACCCCCACCCCTCCTACCCTGCCCTACTTACTACCCCACCTGCCCTTCTTACCCCTACCCCTGTCTTGAGGCGAACTATGTTTTGTATAAGGGGGTTTCAGCGACTTCTATATTTCAACTTCGAGGTTTAGGTAGGGTATTTACAGTAACTTCTATGACGTTGTATTAAGAATACTAGTCAGTTCTTCTTTTGTTAATTCCTTAAGCCAAGTTATGTTGGACGTAATCATTGATTGAATTGCTTTATTTGATATTGGTAATAGACTCATTATCATTAAGGGATGTCTTAATTTCCAAGGCTTCTAAATTATCTAAGCGTTTATCTTTACTATTTGTATGAAGAATATTGATCCCCGTATTTTTTTTATCAAAACTATGAATATTTGAAATAATATGACTACCCACTACGAAAAATTATTAGACATTTTTCCTGATACTTTACTAACAAACTAAACAAATTTATTAAATTTACTTAGCATTATATAAATTATTAATTGTTTTTATATTTAATTCGTAGAACTCCATTTAATTTTTTTTTAAATTATACAAATTACTTAAAACCTACATTTATTTATTTTATAAACATTTATTCATAGTCAATTATAATTCTCATAACTTCTCTACACTTCTCCACACACTTTCTTTGGTTTTATTTATATTAGTCACACATGCATTAATTAGTTAAGAAGCATTCTCACCTCAGATAAAGATATTGCATGGACATACGTAATAGGTACTTTAACAATGTAATTTTTAATACACCAAACTTATCATTTGTTATAAAATGAAATACGTATATCTAAAATGTAAATAAAAAATCAGAGATCTTCACACTGTAGCAGTGCAGCAGTGCAGCAGTGCAGCAGTGCAAGGTAAAGTTTGGCGTCATTTCTTTCATTAGCTCAAATTTTCGGATTTATTAACTCAACAAGACAAGAAAACGTTGAAATGAATAATTGACTTGTAATTCTAGTAGACACTTCCTGGCTCCACAAATAATGTAAAAAACGTAACAAATAATTTGGTGTCGTGTTGACAGTGGACTGTCATTTCAAAGATCCATAGACCTTGAGGGAAGTAACGTAACGAGCTGAAATAATTTGAAAAAGTAACAAGTTTCGTGATACCATAGCCCATTCATAGATAGTTTATTAATGCTCCATACTAACAGATTTTCCACTTTATAATGAAGGTTACTAATTATATTTAGGCGAAAGTTTGCCATTTTCAAAATATTGTTAATATTATACAAATTTAGTATTTCATGTTGTTTTACGTTTAATCATGCTTTGTTAAATATTGTCTATCCACAGGGTAGTCCGAAGAGACTTAACGAAAGGTAATTTCTAAACACCATTCCAAACAGTTAAATCACACTTCAAACTCATTAATTTTATTAGTCATTAGTTATTATAATATGAATTTTCACAAAGAAAATATGAATTAATCTGTACTCGTGCAGATGAATAATAAATATACAAAACCCAAAGCCAGCGTCTGTAGTTCTTTAGGGTGATTAACGTTAAAAGTACTAGTTGTTTTATTCATCGAGTAATACTAATCGGGAGATTACCGATAAGTAGTGATGAAGCACTCCCTCTATCGCAAATCGTCAGCCATGTGATTATAGTCCCAGACGAAGCGACGAAAGCGACTAACTTAGAACCGAGTACCAAAGTACTAGACTGTATACAGGCACGTAGGTAGGTACTCACTTTGGTGACTGGCGATGATGAAAATAAATGCATTGAGCAACAGGAAATGCACTTACTTGGCGCAACTAATGCAATCTTACACGGACAGTTAAATTAGTTAATTAGTGCGGGGAGCGCAGGCACTGTACAAATTATATTTACAATTTATGTAGGCTTTTGAAACACGGTTTCAATATATCGTCATTCATTATACAATATTTGAATGCGTAATAATAATATGAGGAAATTCTTTGATGGCAACATCAAAAGTTTTAAGCACACGCATTTGGAAATGAAATCCCAACGAATGACCGAGAAAAGAAAGCAAACATCGAAATGTTGATGTTTCAATCCTGTGATGTAGAAAGAACTTAAAAGTTAGAATCGTCTTCTTCTTCTATCTATCACGTTTGAAATAACTATTTACCAGTGGCTTGCTATTCATATAGGCTAGTGGGGCACTTATGTACGGTAAAGCTCTTCCTTCTTCTTCATTTGACATTCTAACCTGAAAACCGACCGGCCATAGACGTTTTGGAGGGCTTTGAAAAATTGAAACATTGAAAATTATTTTAACTAACGTAAGAAAAATAAACAAAATATACTGGTTAATTGATAAACTAAAGTTTTTAAGACAAGATTTTTGTGCATAGCGCAAAGGGTAACAATTATTTTTATAAACAATAATTATTAGCCTGAAACACTCATCAAATTGAAAAAAACCTTTCCGAGCAAAGATAAATGTCGCCGACAGGACTCGAACCTGCACCCTTCTGATTGCCGGTCAGATGCTCTACCGTTGAGCTACATCGGCTTATCGCAAACCCGCCAAGTTAGTCAGAAGGGTGCAGGTTTTTTTCAATTTGGATGAGTGTTTCAGGCTAATGTTTAAAAATTTAATTGTTTATAAAAATAAAATATACTGGTATTTAATTTTGAACGTCATTATTGATAACAAAAAAAAATTGGACTGGAGTTTCTTATTTCGTATATTGTTAGTATTTATGCCAGGCTGGTTTAATATTTTGGGAAACCCAAATTGATTAGGAACAGCCACGGATGAACGGTTGAACAATTACCACAGTCGAACAGTGACCGAAAATCCACTTTTCTATGAACAACATAGGCATGTTAAAAAGTGAAACTGTGGGTAGCGAATTGGATCTGTTCAAATGAATGGGAACTCATTTGTCGTGACAAGTGTGGGAAATAAATGGATTTCGGATATAGTCGCGGACTTTTTCACATGCACATAATTTCCACCTCATTTTAGTTTGTTTGTCGTGAAACTTTGATACAACTCGAGTTCATAATTAGAGCTCGGAATAGTGGTTTTCAATCTTCCATAGCCATTTGAATCACTCGAGATGGAGAATTAAGTAATAATAATAAAAACAGTATAACCCCTATTTTACGTTTTTTAAAGGACTGAAAAAAAAATAATTGGAGGGAAAATTTAAAAGGTGGTATTGAAAAAGAGAACATTTAAATTTTATGTTTCTGAAAAAATAATGTTTTATTAAAAAACAAGATTCAATTTAAATTTTCATTGAAATTAAATTGAATTTTTTATTCAAAAAATCATGTATGTTAGTTTGTTGCATTTTTGTTTTTTTGTTATGTAATTCTCTTTCAAGACTATATAAACATTTAAAAGTGTCATCTTGAATATCACCAATGCTTGTAATGTAGGTTTTTAAACCCTCGATGAACCTCATTGCTTCTTCTTTTGTTGGAATATCAACCTCTTTTTCATCGGACAGTTCTTCAGCAGAAAAGTCTGCTGGTGTTAAATGACTGTCAACAGTGTCATCAACTTCCACCAATTCTGATGTCTCCAGGGGTTGGTCTGAAATCCTTTCCCAGCCTTCTATAACATCACACTGGATATTTTCTTGGGTACTGGGAACGTCTTCATCCTGCTTCTTATATATCCCAGCTTTCCGGAAACAATTGTTGATTGTAGAGTCGGTTATTTCACCCCATGCCTTAACGGTATAATGCATTAATCCTGGTATTTATTTTATAAATTATTTATGTTTTTGATCAATCTTAGGAAAGGAAAAGCATATTTTATGATGGGTGGTACAGGACAGGGATTTGATTAGAATTTTTCTTCCTAAACGTGATTCGTCCCTCGATAAGAAACGAATTGAAATGTGAGGCTTTGAATAATGTTAATAAAATAAGAAATGTGTAATTAGGATATATGGTATAGGCATTACATGAATGGTTCTCACAGAAATATTGAATTTAAGGGGGAGAGGGAGGTCGGAGAGTTTAATTCAAAATAATGATAGTATTATTACGCAATACGATAAACATAATGTTTTTAAATAGAAAAATATTTGTTAAATATTTTATAAATTTACATAGGCTTAGCATTTATCAAAATCTAATCAGAAATATTACTTTTTTCTGACCGTTCCATTGTATGTTTTACAAAATATTTAAAATACGAATTTGATTTTTAAAGTGGAGAAAAGTATGTTTAATAATTTGTTCTTGCAATGTTTTATTTTTTGTAATGCGGATTACAAATTTTTGGTTACGTTTATATACAAAAACGCAATGTGTAGTTTTATATTCTTTTCACAGCATGTATATGTAATAAATGTATGTACCTTTTTAGAAACTTTAACTCAAAGAATAATAACAGTATTGAACATAAACATATCATAACATCCGTATTGATAATTGGTTTGCTCATAAATGCTCTAATTTCTTTCATGAATAATAGTTGTTTATATTGAACAACAATTATAGAACTTAAAGTCACCCAAATTATGTTAAAATTTCGCCAAACCTAAAAAAAAAACAGAAATTTACAAAACAAAAGCGAAAAAAAATCATACTAATTCAAAAAAACGTGCACATGACGTCAGATGCTCCAAATGCAATGGGTACCAACATAACAAGGTATTTTAATGAGATGCTTTTTTAATCACTTTTAAAGAACGATTTCTACGTATACAATAAAAGTTATATATTCAGAATCGGCGTTTTCTGATCTATATGAATACATATTTGTAAAGTCATTATATTTTTCACTGGATTCGTTATTGCATTTCCCGTACTTTTTATTCTGTCCCGGTGTTGCGATGGTTCTCGGAAGAAATGGATGGGAGACAAACAACGGGACAACTGCAGCGGAAAGGAAAAGGAGAGGCCGACTACAAACATTATCTTCTATTCCGATCTCATCATCATTATAAGCCAGACACGAGTGGATGAAGGCCTATCCAAACCGTCTAGCAAGCCAACAGAAGGCTCTTCAAATAATGACATTAACTATAAAACAGAACATCTGTGTGTTGAAGTAATAAATATTCTCAAACGGTGAACTCTGGCGTTATTTATTTATTTACTAGCTGATGTGTACCCGGCCTTGCTCGGGATTTTTTTTTGGTATAAAGTTATGAAGTTGTGAATTCTTGCTTGTCGTCAGGGTGCCATAATTAATTTGACACCGAAAGTAATGCCTTGTGACGACTGTTATTATCTCTAAACAATGAAACAAAAAAACATTCATTTGAAAAAAAAATCATTCAACACATCTATTTTTAAAGATATATAAAATATATCTATTGTTCTCTATATGTTCCATGTTTACCATTTGTCTATACTTGACATTATTATTTTTTAGTATTCTGTATATTCCTGACGAGGAAAGCATCGCTTTCGAAACATGTTTATATGTATATATTAATAAAGTAGTGATTACAAAGTAATTTTTAATTAATTTATTAATTTAACTGTTCATATTTTTCAATGTTTCAATAAGAAAGAAGAGTGTTTGCGGGGAAACCGAGTTGTACCAATTAATAGGCTAAAAAAATAGATTACCGATAGAGTTGCTTTTCCTTATTTAGTTAGATTATAATAATTTTAATGGATCGTCATTAAATCGTAACTTTGATTGTGTTTCCACAAATTCACGAACGTAGTAAGTCTTCACGCCACGTAATAAAATTGTACATCTCATCACAACCCAATCTTTCAGAAATAATTTGTTATCCAAAGGTTTTTTATTAGGTGTCATCAAAGTCTCTAGAAAAGCTACTATGAACACTGAAAATATCTGGGTTCATAACCGTTGAGTTATTTACACCCGAGAAAGTGTTTAACATTTCACTGCGAGACTTTGGCACTTCGTTTGCACTTACAACAGTGGTACTGAATTAATCCTTTCACTGCTAGGACCAGTAAACCAAATAGAAAAACTAGAAGAACATTGAAGTTTCAGTCCTAGATTGCGTACCTAATCTGACCCAACCAAGAAGTGTTTAGGAGCATACTGATACAGAGAAAGAAGAATATTCCTAATGTAGTTTCGGCACGACTTAAAATGAAAAGCAAAGTTTACTTAGTTTTCTGCTACGTTGTCTAAGTACCGATTAAATAAAAAACTTGTTTGTTTTTATTTAAAACCACTCAATTTTCGAACCAGGAATTTATTTGTGGTGGGTATTTACAGATGTTCTCACTTATGCGAGAACGATGCAGTTATAAATACTCAGTTGTTATACGTAAATTACATTACGAATATTCAGACAAAGAATATATAAAACATAAAATTACAAAAAATCACTGAAATGTGATTGTTCCATCCTCTGTTCCAGCAAATGCTTCAAATGGAAGAGTAATACAAAATCTGCAATATAAAAACATGTAACAAAAAGTTTAATTAATAAATAAACAAAAAAAATATATAAGACGGCCTCCATGGTCGAGGGGTAAGGCTCTCGACTACGAATCCGAAGGTCGCGGGTTCAAATCGCGGCGTGCCCAAGTAATTTTTATTTAATTAATTTGTGTTGTTTCACAATTAATTCATTTAAAAAATATATATAGTATATTTGCACACGTTCCAGAGTGGAAGATACTCTCAGTATCGCCCTGGTGAAAGGCCACCATTCAGAATTTAAACGTTGCTTGAAATGGCTTTTAGCCGTGTTTGGTGACCAGATCTGAATAGCCAGGTATTTCCCCTTTTCCCCACCTTCCTCTCCCCCCTTCTCCTTCCCCTCCCCAATACCTTTAGCCTCACAATATTCCTCAATTGGGAATGCCATAGTCTCACTGGCTCCAGACGGTTGGGAGCAGTTTGGGACTCTTGTGCGGTATTCATATAAAATATATATATATAAATATATTTATAATATAATGCTTGCACATATAAAAAAAGCATATTTTTGTGATCTAATCCCCACGCATGTCTTTTTCTTCTTTTTATCTTCTACTTTCTTTTATAATTTTTCCAATTGTCAGCATGTTAATATAATGAATATAATAAATCCATATGTTTACACTAAACTTCATACAAAGTAACTATACTCCATTGGTCACCATGAAACAGGCAGCCGCCTAGTATGGTGATCTAATGTATCTACTCCATGTAAATGTTTCCATTAAAAATATCATGTATTTTATAAATACAAATAAATAAATAAAATAATATATATAATTAGCACAATCATTGTTACATATTTTTAAGTATTAGCAAAATTTGTGTTTTTAAACTGTATAAATTATTGACAAAAACATTTCCAGGAATGAAGGTAAATTACATTATTGAAGAGATACGTTAAGGCCGCGATGTCGAGGATCATATTCCCGTAGATAAGCACAACGTAGAACGTAACACGAAAATTGAAGAGAATAATCTCCAAACACAAAAACGAATTAATGATTGTTTTTGTGTTTAATTCGTAGAACTCCATTTAATTTTTTTTTTTTTAATTTAATGTAAATCAATTTTAGTAATGTTATTATTAAATTTTATTTACATTTAATTTAAAAAAAAAAAAAAAAACGAACAAACAAACAATAAACGGACTAAAAACATTGTAGTGTCGAACGTAGTAAGAGTACTACCAAAAATATGGCAATTGAGCTCTGACATTTTGAAGCTCGCATAGCTTTTTCAACGCAAATATTTTCGAAGTTAACAATTAAAAGCAATTTAACAATTAATTAGCGTTTAAATATTTAAGAAACAAAAAATCCCATATTCAATTCAAGTATATAGTTTGAAACACGTGTTGAAATTCGGGCGGGTAGTAAGTAGTAAACATTAACGCACGGAAATAAATATAAAACCGTGGCTGCGAAAGAGTTAAGTACGTGCTCCCGCCACTGGCGACTGCTGACCCCGTTATCCCTTTCAGCACCGGACTTGTATGCACTTGTCTCCAGTGCGATGCCGGTTGGCTGTATTTATACTGCACTGCTGTCAGAACATCGCCCTCTTTCTCTGTAGACTTCACGTTATACCAAAGATAAAAATAATATTCCATTTGTTCAAATAAGCAAATAAACGGAATACAGGAGCTTTGTTTTAATGCAACTGACTATTTCCTTATATTTTAGAAGGCGACGATTGGGCAACGTAACAAAAACAGCATATATTGACAGCAGTTGCCACAATACCTATATAAGTATATAACAGTTCAGAAAAGATGAGGATACGCCGCTGTAAATTATTAGACGAATTAAAAGACCTATATAGCAGTGGTGTACAAAGGCTGAAAAGCTGTGCCTATCCTAAGAAAATACGAACCAAATAAAGAAAATAAACCATAGTAGAAAAATACAGTAAATTTCTAACCAAAATATATTTCTCCGTGAATTTGGTAAGGAAGTACACCCATTTATGTATTTCTCCGTGAATCTGGTAAGGAAGTACGCCCGCTTTTGTATTTCTCTGTGAATCTGGTAAGGAAGTACGCCCACTTATGTATTTCTCCGTGAATCTGGTAAGTAAGTACGCCCATTTATGTATTTCTCCGTGAATCTGGTAAGGAAGTACGCCCATTTATGTATTTCTCCGTGAATCTGGTAAGGAAGTACGCCCATTTATGTATTTCTCCGTGAATCTGGTAAGGAAGTACGCCCATTTATGTATTTCTCCGTGAATCTGGTAAGGAAGTACGCCCATTTATGTATTTCTCCGTGAATCTGGTAAGACCATCACAATCAACGGAAGATGATAATATAATAGCCATCTTCAAATATTCAATGAAAAACTATACACGGCCTACCTTTGGACATAGAGCAATACACGCAACGGCTGCATAGGCCTTAGGGTAACAATAAAATATACTTACAGGCTCGATGAAGCTTCTTAGTAAATAGTGACGTTACAACAAAAATTTTGGAATTCATTTAAAATCTCATACTACAAAGTGTTTGCTTTTTAGGAAAAGTTATTTCAAACAACTTGAACTTAACACCTACACACTTCACTCCCGTAATTACTGTATGTCGCCTTTGGCATCTTGCGCTTACCTTTCTATTAAAATAGTTTCAAATCTGTTTTTACATCACAAGACGCCTTGGGCAAATTGTAGAAGATAACATTTTCGCAAATAATAAACACATAATATTCATATTTTATTCGGTGTTGATTTTTCCCATATTTATTACCCCAGGATTCCATGGACAGCCAGGGGCTAAAATATACCAATTCTGGAAGAGCTTAGCATCCATAATAGGCTATCAACTGTCTGCCTAGAGCGTATCCTCAGATTCTAATTTCGCAGGTGTCCGGAACGTCGGTGTCCGCAATTCTCCACGTAACGCAGAATGGCGAGGTGTGGAGGATTGTTCACGAGGCAGATTGGAGTGGGGGTCACAATCCTTAGCAATGAGGAAGCGACTAAAGAAGACATCGCATATATTAATTATAAATTAAGCTCGTTTTCATGCTGTTTAAAAACCAAGCATATTGAGAACATTGGTTTTGTCGTTTTTCAATAAAGCATCTCATCAATACAGTTGTACCTTTCTCCATAACCCCAATTTTATGAACAACATACACGATAAATAACATTACCTATCCACAGTTCCGCCATGGGCAGCTAGCAATAGGATAAGTCCGAAATCCGAGCTGAACGTCTTCGACCACTTTCCAAGACGCCCAACTCCTTACTAGACCGCGTAGTTGGAAAATCGTGAATCTTTTGATAATAATAATACACGATAAGTATTACTGGACTCAAAACATGATGTTTTTTTATTCTCAGATATAATTTTTAGTATCAGGAGTCCGCGAGGGAAATAATTTCCCTCAACCCCTACGTCATCTTTGGGGACGCTGTGTGGTAGGTCTTTTAGAGGAAAGAAAGGGGTGAAGAGACCCATGTTGTAGGAGGGAGGAAACACAGAGGCCTGAATATCATTCCAAGCCGAGCTGTTGAACAAAAGAACGAGTCGTAGAAGCGACCCGTTCTCATGCGGCGTGTTCCCCGACTGTTCAACGTTGGCAAATGGATCAATGACGCTATTTCCTCAGAACACCTTCTATTGAAATACCGGTAGAACAAGGACAGCATTCCCACCTGACGTCTATGCTTCAAAGATTGTAATCCGTTTGATAAGATAGGTGAATTTATCAAACGGTCCGTCCATTTCTGCACGGAGTCAAGGGTTTTTTCAGATATTTCGGGACTCGAGACAAGAGGCTTACTTTAGTCTGGCTTCGATGGAGCCCCCATACCTGAGCTGGCCACTTAGGATTACACCAAGCATATAAATGGAGGGAAGATTGCTTCTATTAAACGAGACTAGATTGTCATTTCGATCACTCTTGGACGTAATTAGACATGATTGGGGCTTTAAAACATTAAATTCGACAAGGTTATTCTTACCCCAAGAGGAAACACTCTCGAGGTAACCGTCCATCCTTTACTTCAAAGCCCTCCAAGCCGTTGGAATTTGTGTGCCCTTTGGGAGCTTATCAAACAAAAAGCTAACATGAACTGCACTGTCATCCGTGTAAAGATGAATTGGTGCACATGTCAAGAGGTCATTGATGTGGTACAAAAACAAAATCGGCGACAGAACCGATCCCTGTGGGATTCCAGGATTTATTGAATGCGAGGAAGAGATGAAACCGTTATCAACAAGAAATCATGTTTGCGAGCATCTGCACACAGCTGAAACACGGATTAAGATGATCGAAGCTACATATTTATTTATTAGTAACTTTATTTTACAAAATATTTGATCTTCAGACATTTTGATTCGATTCATGCTTCATCAGAACTTAACATAAAAGCCCTGATGAAGTTTGGGTCAAAGAAAAACTTCTGCAAATCAAATATTAATAAATAATGACGTAGAACAAAGCTACTGTTACAAAGTTATGTTTTACTCTAGTCACACCGCGAAGTGTTTGCTTTCTAGCAAAGTAAAGTAGAACCATTTTAAGATTGTGTAGCGGTGACTGTGGTCGGCGCTCCAAACTATTTCGAACCAATTTGAACCACTATCAGAGTGCACGCTACAAGAGCAAGAACGTAATTAAAATGACTTGCCCGTAGGTATGTTTATTTGAGGTTTAAAGTTGGGATATTAAACTGTTATTGCTAAATGAAATTTGAGCAAATACTGTTTTGTGAATATATCTTACTATGCTAAATCAAATAGAATTCTAATGGGTACACACAAATAATATATCTTACGCGTTGCGGAGGTATTTTCAAACTGTGATGAAGCTACTGACAAACGATCTACGTATTTATACAAATTAAAACAATAGATTGAAAGCTTTTGGGTATATTTCGAATCTAATCGAAATGCTGGAAGATGTCATTATTTATTCGTTAGTTTCAGCCACAGGTAGTTTGCTAATGATGTACGACATTCTCTAAGAAAATAGAATATTGATGTTGTTGTCATGGAGACCGGTACTAAGTCTTATGGACGTTTTATATGACACTTTCTTCGTACAGATTCCGTCTTTCCGTATGGATTCGCTGAGGAAAATAGAACTTGTTATATTTTGATGGCGATTTTCGTCCAGTTTGGCGCGCAATATTTGACAGCTGCCATTATTTTACTATTGTGGAAACGCAGCGTGTTTATTTGGGAATATTATAGCATGGTAAAATGATTACAGATAGCCTAGACTGTGCTTATTACTGATTGTGAACGCGTGTTTGTTTGGGAATATTATAGCATGGTAAAATGATTACAGATAGCCTAGACTGTGCTTATTACTGATTGTGAACGCGTGTTTGTTTGGGAATATATTTATAACATGTTAAAATGATTACAGATAGACTAGACTGTGCTTATTATTGATTGTGAACGCGTGTTTATTTGGGAATATATTTATAACATGTTAAAATGATTACAGATAGACTAGACTGTGCTTATTACTGATTGTAAAGGCGTGTTTATTTGGGAATATATTTATAACATGTTAAAATGATTACAGATAGACTAGACTGTGCTTATTACTGATTGTGAACGCGTGTTTATTTGGGAATATTATAGCATGGTAAAATGATTACAGATAGCCTAGACTGTGCTTATTACTGATTGTGAACGCGTGTTTGTTTGGGAATATATTTATAACAAGTTAAAATAATTAGAGATAGACTAGACTGTGCTTATTACTGATTGTGAACGCGTGTTTATTTGGGAATATATTTATAACATGTTAAAATGATTACAGATAGACTAAACTGTGCTTATTACTGATTGTGAACGCGTGTTTGTTTGGGAATATATTTATAACATGTTAAAATGATTACAGATAGACTAGGCTGTGCTTATTACTGATTGTGAACGCGTGTTTATTTGGGAATATATTTATAACATGTTAAAATGTTTACAGATAGTCTAGACTGTGCTTATTACTGATTGTGAAGGCGTGTTTATTTGGGAATACATTTATAACATGTTAAAATGATTACAGATAGACTAGACTGTGCTTATTACTGATTGTGAACGCGTGTTTATTTGGGAATATTATAGCATGGTAAAATGATTACAGATAGCCTAGACTGTGCTTATTACTAATTGTGAACGCGTGTTTGTTTGGGAATATATTTATAACATGTTAAAAGACTACAGATAGACACTGTGCTTATTACTGATTGTGAAGGCGTGTTTATTTGGGAATATATTTATAACATGTTAAAATGATTACAGATAGACTAGGCTGTGCTTATTACTGATTGTGAACGCGTGTTTATTTGGGAATATATTTATAACATGTTAAAATGATTACAGATAGACTAGACTGTGCTTATTACTGATTGTGAACGCGTGTTTGTTTGGGAATATATTTATAACATGTTAAAATGATTACAGATAGACTAGACTGTGCTTATTACTGATTGTGAACGCGTGTTTGTTTGGGAATGTATTTATAACATGTTAAAATAATTACAGATAGACTAGACTGTGCTTATTACTGATTGTGAAGGCGTGTTTATTTGGGAATATATTTATAACATGTTAAAATGATTACAGATAGACTAGACTGTGCTTATTACTGATTGTGAACGCGTGTTTATTTGGGAATATTATAACATGGTAAAATGATTACAGATAGACTAGGCTGTGCTTATTACTGATTGTGAACGCGTGTTTATTTGGGAATATATTTATAACATGTTAAAATGATTACAGATAGACTAGACTGTGCTTATTACTGATTGTGAAGGCGTGTTTATTTGGGAATATATTTATAACATGTTAAAATGATTACAGATAGACTAGACTGTGCTTATTACTGATTGTGAACGCGTGTTTGTTTGGGAATATATTTATAACATGTTAAAATGATTACAGATAGACTAGACTGTGCTTATTACTGGATTGTGAACGTGTTTGTTTGGGAATATTTATAATATGTTAAATAAATGATTAAGCAGATAGATCAGACTGTGCTTATTACTGATTGTGAACGCGTGTTTATTTGGGGAATATTATAACATGGTAAATGATTACAGATAGATCAGGTTGTGCTTATTACTGATTGTGAACGCGTGTTTATTTGGGAATATTATAACATGGTAAAATGATTACAGATATACTAGACTGTGCTTATTACTGATTGTGAACGCGTGTTTATTTGGGAATATTATAACATGGTAAAATGATTACAGATAGACTAGACTGTGCTTATTACTGATTGTGAACGCGTGTTTATTTGGGAATATTATAACATGGTAAAATGATTACAGATAGACTAGACTGTGCTTATTACTGATTGTGAACGCGTGTTTATTTGAGAATATATTTATAACATGTTAAAATGATTACAGATAGACTAGGCTGTGCTTATTACTGATTGTGAACGCGTGTTTAAGTTTGATATTGTAGAATTCGCGTACATTTTTTCATATTTTTTACATTTTGTGACAGATGGTTATATTTTGATCTATAGGTATGTTAAAGGTGTTGCCATTTTAATGTCATTAAGTAGGTACCGTTCCAAAATACTATTTCTTCTTTAATGGCAACTATATCTTCATAAGTACTTAATTATTATACCGTCCTTAAATTATTCGGTATATGTAAATGAACCATTCCATACCTTTTTTCTCGTGGTAAGTATTATTCTATATTCATTAATATAATAATAATATTGAAGAGGATAATTATTTTAAAAAGAGGCAGTGGCTACTGGGTCGCTAGTCACTCGCTGCTAGAATGGTGCTAGGGGAGGTGCGGGCACGCGGGGACACATCCAGTGGGTGTCCCGTTGGTTGCACCGCAATGCCCATGAATATGAATAATGCATCGGGGCCTTTCTGCAGCGATGGCGCACTTCGGATTCGTCAATGCGGAAAGCGCCATAAATAGCCGTCCCGAGTAACGCTTTGGTAAGTTGTGCCTATATAAAGGTATAATAATTTAAAAAATACGTTTTACAAAGATGATGTCAACACAATTAATTAATTGTATTGAAAAAATGCCGTAAGGATTAAATGACTAATTACTCCATTCCAGGAATCTATTCGATATCATTGTTAATAAGTGTATAATCTGACGACCTGGGAATTGAATAGTGGTTAAGTATTGCTCATACTTTTTCTAGATGCCTACAATAAATACAGTTTTTTGTAATAGAACATATTTACAACATTTTTTTGGAAAGCAATCACTTTGAGTTTTGACAAATTAATGAAATAAAACGATTACTTTGTTGACAATGACAAAATTTATTTAATTTGTTACAGCCGATCGGTTCCGCTTAATACAAGCATCATCAGGGTATAAAATGAAAATAATAAAAAAACATTATATACATATATAATGAGATTAAAATATAACATAATAACAGGAGAGAAAGAGACAGATGTGCACATAATGGGTTACCACATTATAACTAAAGAGACAAAAGATAAAATAGAATAAAGGAATAGTGAGATAGCATGAAATTAAAATATAACATAATACGAGGAGAGAAAGAGACAGATGTGCACATAATGGGTTACCACATTATATCTAAAGAGACAAAACGTCACCTGAACATATGATTAAGGGATAATACAAAGTTTATGGAAAATATACCTAATATTGGACTATTGGACACATTTAACTGATTATTAAGAATTTGGCTTATGGTTTTAACGCCTTTTTTATTTCAAGTGCTTCTAAATTATTTAATATATTAATTATGCTTCTTACAGCGTTATTAAATTAATAAAAGTTTTTTTGTGGGATTTTCCAACACGAATGATAATTGAAAAAAAAAACAATCCCTTTAACTTTTGAGATTGCGGTAAATACGAAATGAAGGTTTTATTAGTTGGCAACGCCTGCGTCGGGTGCCATTGCAAGCGATATCCAGAAATAAACACACCTGCTGAAGATAAGAGATGTGACTCGCTATATGAACCATGTACCAACTACATCGCTTCTCCGTAGTTAAAGAAATGTGCCAACCCGTGCCTCCGCCTGCAGCCTCCAGGTCTACTGAAGGTACCTGCCGGCAAATTGAGGACGAAGAAATCACATGAAAAAGCGGTCCGACTGCTGCGACAATGCAGGAGTTAAGAACTAATACGGACCGCTAAAGACGTTCAAACCCGCAACTAAAATTGCTGGAGATCAATTTAAGTGCCAAGTCTGATGAATAGAGCACATCATTTTATTTTTTCAAAAAGAACTCAAACATTCCCGGGTTACAAAAAACCTTACAATATTTGAAAAGAAGATGTTGCTGGTGTCGTGATGGAGGACTTAGCCAGCTGAGGAATTGAAGTCACGACGCCTGGGTGAGACCCAAACGAGATTCCAACTCAGCCTCTGACCGGTCAATGAGTTTAAGGCGATGCAATGCGAAGTAACGGAAAATCATGTGTTTTTGGTTTGAAAATTTGATGGCCTACAAATATCACAGATGATTTAATTAAATACTGCAAGTAGAACACACCTTGGCCTTTCGTTTAACTGGGAATTTTTGAGAGTCTTTTTATAAGTCTAGACAAAAATAAAGTATCAGACCTAAAAAAAAAATGTGCAAAATCTCCCATTTAAGAACCCGTTTTTGGATATTGTGGCAAATTAAGTTTTTTAGAATATGAAAAAATATTTTAATATTTATGCCTGAGCTTTACAAAATAAAATAAAATACGATTTTTTTGTGATGTTTTTTTGGGTAAATCGAAGCATGTGGCCGGAGAGTGCGGGATTTTCAATCTTTTCGCCACCTGCATAAGGAATGCGCGATTTCGGTCGAATTTTACGAAGTGGATCCCCAATAAGTCCGGAACGACGACGTCGAAAGAATTCTATACCTACATGTATACCACAGATTGGTCGGAACTCCTACAACGGATCCAAACACGAGTTCCCAATAGAATGACCAGATCGGACCAAATTCTTAGCCTTTCTCGATGCAACACTAATTCTAAGCAGAACTCCTTCATTTATCGGGCATCACACATCTTTAACACGCACTACTCACAATTTGACACCTTTAACTCTGCACCACACTCCATAAAGTCACACCGGCGATCCATCGAGCCTTTATAACTTCAGATACCTACACGTCCCATACTACCACCAGTTATTAACTTTATTCTTTATAAATATACACTACATTTCTTGTTCTTTTATTAATATAAAATCACGCACATACATTTCAACTAAATCGACCCCCCCCTTCCCCATTCCTTTCCAGACCTCGTGTTAAATTACGTGTAACTTTTAAATTTATATTTCTTCTTTATTTTTTATAATTACCTTTTTAATTTAATTTTGATTACTTCGTAAATCACTAGATTCACTCATAAATAATACCCAAGTGGAAAAGGTCAAATTTATATCGCTTATTCATTATACTTAATAACTGTTGGTCTCCCAAATAAACAAAAATAAAATAAAATATCTATTGAAACGCGCAGAATATTTTTCGGAATTCAGAGAAAGGAATTCTCCAAATTCTCATCCCCAAGACGAAGGCGAAACGCGGCTAGGCGGTGTGTAGACATTACTCCAAGGTGTAGACTTGCAAAGATGAAAGGAGGTTATTTAGGAGGTTAGGTTTATACACGAGGACTAATGACTTGAAACAGTGGACGGAAGAACATAAAATTGGCCATAATATAGGTAATTTTACTTGCGTTCAACTAAACATTCGATCCATATCTAAATACTGGGATGTTTTACATGCTAACCTCCAAAATTGTTGGAATAATATAGATATTCTAATGCTATGTGAAACTTCAATAAAAAGGGAACATACTTGTCTTTTCGAAATTCCCGGTTACAGTAGCATTAGTTACTGTCGCACATCCAAATCTGGAGGGGGTATAACCTTGTATATTCGGGATACTTTACCTTTCACCCAAAATTTACTTGAAACAAAGTTGTTCGAGAATATTTCCTGTATAATAACATTACCAAATAATTCTATACTCAATGTACTAGCAATATATAGACCACCAAATCTTAGTAAACAATCATTTATCAATGAACTTTCATCAATATTAACAAAATGTTCAAACCCTAATGAAAATATGCTAATATTTGGTGACATAAATATTGATTTGTTAAATTATATAGATCCTGTGATTATTCACTATGAAAATGCTCTTTCAAATAACTATTTTACAAAATGTATAAACGACGTTACAAGGGAAGCTATAGCAAATAGTAAAATGACACGAACATGTTTGGATCATATTTTTGTTAGATATAATAGCAAACACAAAGAAACTGACATACTCTACGCATGTGTTTGTGACTTCATCATTGCAGACCACTTTGCAACAGCTGTGAACATTCCGTACTATAAAACTAATAAACGGCCTACAAATAAAGGGCGGAAAGTCTCAATTTTATCTCAAAAACGAATAGATTTTTCAATTAGAAATTATAACTGGAATGCTTTGCTTCAGACAAATGATTGCAATAATTTATATAGTCAAATAAAAAGCAAGTTTAACGAAGTATATGAAAATAGTAAAATATTTATAGATGTAAAACCCAATGCAAGACCTTGGATTATAAAAGAATGGATGACAGAAGATATTCTATCACACATTAAAAAACGAGATTCTTTATTTAAGCGGTGGAAAAGCTCCCCAACAAATGCAATTTATGAAAAACAATACAAATCTTTTCGTAATTTTGTTACTAAATTAATAATAAAAAGTAAAACAACCTTTTTCAATGATAAATTTAAGAATAATTTTTCAGATATCAAAAAAACATGGGATGAAATAAATAAAATTCTAGGACGTAGGACAAAGAGTAACTGTGACGATGTAATTAGTAGGTTTATGTTAAAAAATCAATCTGCGGAAAATGTTACAAACCAATTTGTTAATTATTTTTCAGATAACATAGCCTCAATGGTTCATAAATGTGATTTTAAGGCGTCAAATATTGTCCCGATAGAGTCACCGCAAAGTTTGTATATACCACGAGCATCACTCGCAGACATACTGAGTATAGTCAAACTTCTCAAAAATTCAAAGTCCCCTGGCATAGATAATATCCGAATGTTTGACATAAAAAGACACATAGATATTTTGGGTCCTATATTAACCCATCTGATCAACACAATTTTAACACAAGCTGTGATACCAGATGAACTCAAATGTAGTATTATCAGACCTATTTACAAAAATGGGAAACATACTGATATAGAAAACTATAGACCGATTAGTATATTACCCGCTCTAGAAAAGATTCTTGAAAAATACATATCTTTAAAACTAACCAAATACTTGGAGTGCTTTTCTTTAATAGATCCTAATCAATTTGGATTTCAAAAAAAAAAAGTACTGAAATGTTACTTCAGGATTTCTCTAACTATATAAATAATGAACTGAATAATAAAAGACATGTTTTGGTACTGTTTATAGACAATTCAAAGGCATTTGATACTATAGACCCGATGAAATTGTTAAATATTTTGGAGGCAATAGGGGTAAGAGGAAACTTTCTCAAACTATTCAAAAACTTCCCAACCAACCGCCAAATCCAGGTAAAAATATCAGACAAATTTAGTAAAAGAAGAAATGTCAAAACAGGAGTTCCACAAGGGTCAATTTTAGGTCCAACGCTCTATATTATCTTTGTATCACTTATGAACAAAATATTCTCGTTTGTTAAACATTATGTATATGCTGATGATACAGCACTTATAATATCCCATGAAAATTTGGATACTGCAATAAAATTGTTACAGGTAGACTTTATTTCTTTATTAAAATGGTCACATGACTCTGGTCTAATAATCAATGCTAAAAAAACGAAATTGATGCATATAAGATCCCTGCATGCAAGGTACACAGAGGCACCTGTAATCATATCCCATTCATTTAATTGCATTCACAATAATACCAAACAGCCCTGCGCGTGTACAAGTATCGAATTAGTCAACCAGTACGTGTATCTAGGTGTTACGGTGGATTGTAATATGAAATGGGACGTACAAATTTCCAACCTCTGTAAGCGACTTCGAGCCATTGTAGGAAGACTCCACAAGATAAAATTATACGTGCCTATAAAAACTATGAAACTAATTTATTTGTCTCTAGCAGAATCGACTATAAGGTATGGTATAACTTCTTGGGGACACTCCTGTAAGACCAACATAAAACATTTACAGCTGATTCAAAACGCCATGGTAAAATTGTTAGTAAGTAAAACAGTTTTTAACCAAAGGCGAGACATTGATATCATGTACAAATCAATTAATGTATTACCTGTTCGTGGTATTTTGTGGCATAAAATTCTACTGCAACATATATCTGAAAGTCCGTATAAGGCAGTGGTGGATCATGTACACAATACACGTTTCACACAAAATATAGGAATGATAGTGCCAATATTTCAAAATAAATATGGTCAACGAACCCTTGAATACATTGTACCATTTATATTTAACAAATTGCCGTACAAATTTAAAAACAATTGTCCTATGATGAAATTCTCACTGATGTTAAAGTGTTGGCTTTTGGAAAGTAACCTTGTGTATTGATGGTAACAAATATGACGGTCTCCATGGTTGTATAGCTCCTAGATATCTGGTGTACTTACTGTTACGGTGTTACTATTATATTTAAGTCTATCCTCATTGTAACCAACCTGTACTGCTGTTTTATGTATATATCTTTTAAATTTTTATTTCTTAATCTATTTAATACTTACAGATGCTTTGATATTTCTGATATTTACGTAATAGTTATATTTTTGTAATATGAATGTTTTTATAATGTTGATATTTTTAAAAGTATTGATGTTTTTATAATATTGATATTTCTATAATATTGATACTTTTATAATATTGGTACTTTTATAATTTTGATATATTTTATGATATTGACATTTTTATAATATTATTTAAATCGGTGTTATAAGATTGGACTCTAGTATCTCAATAACAAATCTGTAATGCTTTTACCATTATTTTTTCTCTTTAAGTTTTTTTTTTCTCAACTTATGATGCAAATTATTAATCAACTTATTTTTCTCACAAGATGCATGCGCCTAAATATAATAATTTTGCCCTACATTTGTATGATGATTGTAATTTATTGTTAAATTACATTATATTGTTGAAATAAACTCTTGCTGACAAGCTACTTGCAGTGGCTTAGCGGGTATAAGTTCCCACTGTATATAATTAATATTA
>JAHDVE020011225.1:0-15734 GCA_022606495.2 Halesus radiatus
TCACTTTAAGTATTACAGTCGGGACACAGGAATGGTTTTTATTTACTACGAGTTAACTTGTGACTCCGTAAATACGACTTGCGCGAACACAGATACGGCTGTTGGAACATGAGGAAGGTTTCTTTTTACCGTGAGTTAACATGTGACTCTTTAAGTTGGAGCGATGTGAACATGAATCGTTTCAGTCGGGACAGGATAATGATTTTTGCCCACTGTGAGTCAGTTTGTGCCTCTTTCAGTCGAACTTCAGAGAACACCAACGTGCAATCGGAACACGAGAATGGCTTTTGACCACTGTAAGTCGGCTTATGCCTCTGTAAGTTGGAGTTCAGAGAACACGAGTCGCACAGTCGGAACACAATAGTGGTTTTTGTTTACTGTGAGTGAATGAGTGCATCTTCAATTGCGATTTGCACAATTTGAAGAAGTGCAGTAAGGACATGAGAATATTTTCTTGTTGTCAGCAAAATGGCTACTATGCAGCACAAGTTATTATGTGTCCGTGAGTTCCGTTAAACTGAGTCGGAAACTGTACTGCAGTGTACCTTTCGTCTCCATTTTAAAATTGATCATCCAACTAGAAAGAGCATTTGTTCGTGGTTTAATCAATTTGAGTAAAGTTAGTAATTGGTTACTATTTGGGTTCTCTAATATAATGTTTAAGGTTTTTGTGTAAGGTTTACAATATAATGTATGATGATTTAGTATTGAAAATTTTATTACTTTGATGTCATTTTACTGTATGTGAAAGTGGACGGCACACATTTTTTGATCAACGATAAAAAATGGTTGGAAACAGTCGAATAGAGCGTTTCACACCATTAAAATTTTTGCTTGTGGGTTCACAGGCGAAATCATTCAAGTTAAAATCTTGTTAAAGTCTGGAATGATAATAAATTTAAGATGGGAACTCATGTGCCGATGTAATTCGAAGAAAACCATTCACATGTTCCGGGTGTAGCTTTGTTGCGAACAAATGCTGGAAAATTCGGAGAAAACCATTTTCTTGTTCCAAGTGGAAATTAATTTAAACATCTGGACTCAGTGGTAGAATCACTCGTAAGTCAAAACCATTATCATATTCCGAGTGCAGATATACGATTCTGCAAAATTCTTTCTTCTTCCAATTGTTGCAAATTTCGAAGGAAAACCATTTGCGTATTCCGAATGTAAATCCAAGTTGGGGATTCGTGTGCTGACGCAATTCAATGGAAACCACAATTGTGTCCCGAGTGCAGTATCTTTTTACAGAATAAAAATGCTGCAAAATTTGGTGGAAAACCAGTAGCGCGTTCCAAGTGCAATACAAATAATAATAATAATAATAGTTATTTATTCTAGAAGGTATGCAGGGGTAGTGCAATGCAATACTTCCATAAGTGATAATAATACAAACAAATAAATAACAATAGGTACGTAAAATAAGAGGAAGAAAAAAGAAAAGAAAAACATCGAAATCAATCAGTAAAATATGCAAAATAAGTTCATTCACTGAGAGAGAAAAATTATTAAAATGATGAAAAGCAATGACAATTAAGCTTAAGAAGAAACACTTTTAAGTTAATTTACTATAAGTTACGTTAAGTTAAGTTACCATTTTAATGTTCTAAGTGCAATGATTATATACGCTTGTGGACTCACAATCAGAATCACTTTCTAGTTAAACCATTCTCGTGTTCTGAGTGCAGATACATTTCTAGTTGCAGACTCATATGCTGCATTTGGATATGAGAACATGGCGTTTGCTCGTGCATTAATTATACTGTTCCATTTTCCTGTACGAGGAGTTAATTCTGGTGAGCGGTCGTTAAAAAAAAATTTGATCAAAAATTGCAATCGTTACTTGGTAAAATGCGGTTACAGTAAATCTTTTGGGAATTCCCCAGGATAACAGTCAGCCCCGCGGACGATATTACAAACTTCCAAATGGCCCTCGGTATCAAAACGGGTTTTCATCCCTGATTTACAGTAATACGGTAATATATATAACGAAACTAAAAATATATAAATTTATTTTACAGCACCTAGGTACCAAATTTTTGTTTTCACTAAATAACCAAAGGGAAAAGTTAACTAAACGGTTTTCCATATAAATAAATTAAATTTTGCACAAGTACGTGTAAAATATTGTCTAAAATATAATAAACTTTCAGAGACGAAGGAGGTAATCTCCGAAAGAATCAGACAATAAGGAACTCCAGTAAAAAATATAATGGCTTCAAAAATCAGCAAACGCCGATCCCGAATATTTAACTTTTAATATATATAATTATACATAGAATTTATAAATCGTTATTTAAAGGTGAATAAAAAAATCATCTCATTAAAACACCTCTTTATGTTGGTACCATTGCATTTGGAACATCTGACGTCACGTGCGCGTTCTTATTTTGGATTAGTATGGACATTTTTGTTTTTCGATTTTGTTTTTTATTTTTTAATTTTAGGGGAATTTAAACTTGATTTGGGTAACTTTAAGTTCTACAATTGTTCAATTTAAAAATAAACTATCATTAATGAGAAAAAAAAAATCAGTATTCATGAGCACACCAATTAATAATTATAATAATGTTAATGCTCAATACTATTAATATTCTCTGCATTTATGTTTATAAAAAGGTTCATAATTTTATTACTTACATACGTTTGGTTATGGTTTACTATGAATAGAATATAAAATTACGTACGGTAAAGCTCATCCTTATATGTCATTTGACATTCTAACCTCAAAAGTGATCAAAACCGACCGGCTACAGATTTGGAGTGACTTGGCGACCTTTGAAAAATTTAAACATTGAAAATTATTTTAACTATGAAAACTAACTTTAGAAAAAATAAAAAGAAATGTATTTAAGTTTGAGCGTCATTATTAATAATATTAAAAAAAAAAAAAAAAAAACAAAATTGTACTAGACAGTAGAAGTGAGTCGGCTCAGTGATCCGGATCTCCATACGGATTGAATGATCCGGCTCCTTTACGACTCGCGAATCTATACTGCTCGCGGATCGTCGCGGTTCGCAGATCTTTGCGAATGAGTGATCTGCATAACCCGGTGAGCCTCGAGATCCGTGTGATCCTGTTGAATCAACGGGTCTTACGGCTCGCAGATCACTACTGATCCGGGTTGATCGTTCGATCACAGAGTATGAAATTTATTATACGTCATACTACAGGGATTCGTAATTTTAACACTTCAGTCGTCCGGCTACATTGTACTGTTTATTCTAACAAGAACAAGGTTGAGCTTTTAACAATAACACGAATTAAGGGCGAGAGGGACGTCGGAGAGTTATTATTTATTAATTCAAAATAATGATAGTATTATTACGCAATACGATAAACATAATGTTTTTAAATAGAAAAATATTTATTTAATATTTTATAAATTTACATAGGCTTAGCATTTATCTAAATCTAATCAGAAATATTACTTTTTCTGACCGTCCCATTGCATGTTTTACAAAATATTTAAAGTACAAATATGATTTTTACAGTGGAGGAAAGTATTTTCAATCCTTTATCGTTGCGTTTTTGTCAATAAACATAACCAAAGATTTGTAACTTACGTGGTGTTCATAAAAAAATTAAACCACACACTGTTATTTTTTTTTTAAATTTATCTTATCGACAAGTTTCAGAAAAACCTTCACAGCATTTTTTAAGGATATTCAATTTTTAAAATGTTTTTGTAAAACATGCGTAGAACGGTCAGAAATGTGTAATATTTTGATTGTATTTTGATAAATGCTAAGCCCATGCAAATTTAAAAAAAAATCTAAAAAATATGTTTCTCTTTAAAAACACCATGTTTATCGTATTGCACAATAATATTATCATCATTTTTAATTAATAAATAATAACTCTCCGACGTCCCTCTCCCCGTTCAAGTAATATGTTCATTATTTATTTTTAATAAATCATGGTATCTAAATAATAGTTGAAAAATTATCTTTGTATTGAGTAATTACTTAGGTATAACAATGTTTGTTGTTTATTGAAGGTATAACACACGATGTTTAACGATTATTTTCCCAAATATTTTTTTTCACAACACATTTTTTTTTAAATTTTGGGTACACTTAATTATGACACAATTAATAATTGTTCTTTCAGTTTGTTTATTGTTCCAGACAGTTAACACGACACACCGATTTGGTTTTTAATGAATTACAAAAACAACAACAAATTAACAAAAACACCTTTTTATGGATTATAATTTAAAAACGATAGTTTTGATGATGTCACGTTGTGCTTTTTTTGGTTGAATTTTTGATCGAAAGGGGAATCCTAATAATATTGGGATTCCTTTTTGCAGGCCTGAAATATTTAAAAGACTTAGGAGAGCCGAGGGAGCGGGGGAAAGGGCATGTTGCGGGGGGACGCGAACCGTCGTTCAATCGAGCCGGATCACCGATCCGGAACATTACAAAGAGCTGATTTAGTGATCCGGCTCGCTAAACCGAGCCATAACTTCAAAAATCATAAGGCCCACAAGAATAAGTTCATTCCCCCTTCACCACATCGTTCATTCAATATCCTTCCTCCCTTTTATCAGTTTTTACATTTCTCGTAAACATACATGCTTCAAGTATTCATAAGTTGTCCACAAATTTAAAAAAAAAATTAACAAAAAATATTGTTTGGAGCTCGAATCGTAGAAAACACATAGTAATACGAATCTTCCATTTTTATTCCACCGCTTTTTTTTAATATAAATTGAAAAATTTGCACCCCGGAGACCTTGCACGTCAAGTTCAAGTATGCCACGCTGTTACTGTTAAAAAATAACATTTTCTATCTTTAATTTGACTCCGTAACTGGGTTCCAGCGCTGAGATAATGCGTAACAATGAAACGAACAAACATACGCGTATATACGAAATGTATATATCGTCAGTGGTGGTTTGTGTCCTTTCTCATTATTAGTTAGATCGATGCTTATAAAAGTAATGAAAAAATTCCTACTATTAAAAAAATAAATTATTTATTGCTCTTTCCCAAATTATACATATATCTTCCTAGATTTCTAGAAATTTCATTATATCGCTGTGTCAGAAATTAGCGCTCTAGCAACAAGAAACAATTCGGTTATTCATTAAAACGTTAGTGGCTAATGAATAATAATACAATGTCGTAGATTACAAACAAATAGTTTTAATTGAGGAAATCACAATTTACATCAAAAATCAAATTTTAATTTTTTTTTTAATAATAACTGTTATTATTTAGTTAGGAGGCCTGATGTCAGAATGGATAGACTCGCTCTAAAGTATCGTTTTGATGGCCTGGAGGCAAATTTTGCCACCAGCCTAGTTCACTGCCGTCCACGTTTGTTTCGCGTAATATTGACTGCGGTAAGCAAATTATAATGCCCAACTCGCCCCCCTTATAATAATTATTACATTAAAAAAAACGATTTATTTATAATAAAAAAAGTTCTGCTATGTAATTATTATTACGCGTGACGGCTGTTCCGCCTTCCGAAGGCATTACCAAATTGCTAATGCCTTCGGAAGGCGATACAGCCGTCACGCGTAATAATTTTTACTGGGCAGAACCTTTTTACTATAAATAAATCGTTTTTTTTAAATGTAATAATTATTATTACATTTTTAAAAACTTAAAACTAAAAAGAGTTCTACACATTAAATAAATTACGTAAATAACTTTACAGTTCATTCTTTTTTTTTAAATTATCATTTTCAATTTATTTAATATTTTAGTAATGACTTAAACAGGATAATCGCAGTAAAAAATTTGCTTATTTTTGCAAAATACTGTTCCGTATAAATTTGTTGTTGACAAATCATTATATAGTACATGGTCTCTTTGTAGATTCCCGAGGATTGCACGCTCGGCACGGTTTCCCGCTGAAACGCCTGGAGTATTTACTATTTCTTAGGACTGAAACCCCCATAGATACTGATTTCATAACGCACATATGGAATTCATTTCTGGCTCGCTCTAGGGCAGTATTAGCTATACGGAAAGTGTAGTAAAATTACGATATCCATTTTATTATTTTCTTTATCTTTTTTATGGGAGTTTACTGCATTAACGTACGTTAGTAAAAACCGCCACTGCGTATAGTTCAAAAAAATGCAAGAATGCACCGCAGGCAAAAATTTTGCATCTTTTGCACTTTTTATCTACGGTAAAACTAATAATTGCTGTCTATTTTTCTCACTCAAAAAACATTTGGCCGTGAAATCTTTTAATATTTTTTAAAACGTAAAACCATAAAATATTTCAATGAATATATCATGGAAATTATTGAACATTTAAAGCAATAAAATCTACTTTTAGAAATCAAAATCTGTTATAAGCAATTAATTTTTATTGTGCAAAATTTTAAATAATAATAAAAAAATCACTTCCTGTTTCGGCGCCCCCCCTACACTGGCGCCCGGGGAATATGACCCGCCCTGATACCTCCTAGCTACACCTCTGCTTAATCCCCCCAGCCGATGTCCTCGTGGTATGTAATTGGTTTTCCCTTTATCCCCCCTTCCTTGTTTTCCCCCACATCCACTATCAGCTAATTTGCCTCATCCAGACAGTCCACACAGAGCACAACGTACATTTGCAAAGAGCAAATAAATCATTGAGCCGTCCAAGGTCAAAATAATGTGTCGGAAATCATTTGTGATAATTAAAATAATATTTATACATAGTAAGTATAATAAAATGTGTATTCACACAAATCTTAAAGATAATCAGGAATATTACTAACTCATGACTCATGAGAAATGGAAACCAATTTATAACACCTCATTTTAAAACAACTCAAATGCAAAATATTATATTTATCAAGCCGTAAAAAATGACAATAACCTCCCCATTGAAAAGCGCTGTATTAATTACCAATCAGAACAAATGAATAGAATTAGACTCTTCTTCAAAAAAAACATACAAACGTAAATATTTCTTACGAAACATTTTGTAAATAGAAGCAATTTAAATATTACGTACCTACTAAATTAAGAACCGTGGCTCCCTTATCAGATACAAGATCTCCCCTTTTCTGATAAGGTATACACGACCAAGAATATCCTTTAATGATATATTTTGTAAAATACTTGTTAAAAAATTGACATTTTTATTTGTGTTCAAGTCTTGCTTGATACTTCTTCTACCTTCTGTAGCTTGTGCGTTGCTTACATATCGGAGTCTGGACTAATATAATGAGATGAACAATGTCAGTGAATTCTCCTTAAATTTGGACTGAAAACTCCCTTTCCATCCTGAAATTCCACGATTTATTTTTATATTCCATTTGAGATTTGTTAATATTATCTTCTTCAATGATTAAATATTACAATGAGGTGGGTATAAGTAAAAAAAGAGGCTATAAGTATAGTAAATTTAATTTTCTTTTCGTTCCACACTTAGTTTAAAGTTGAGGAGCAAATAATTAATAAGAGTTGGAAAATCTTGCTTGTGCTGTGATGAAGGACTTAGCCAGCAGATGATTGAACCCGCGACGCCGCAGTGGGAATCCATAGCATTTGTCCATTCCGCTAAAATATCCACTCAAAAATACATATATATTTATTTATTCCAGAATGTATCCAGGGGACCTAGTGCATTGCAAAATATTTCATATTATTAATTTTATAAATAAAAATAATAATACAAAACGATAGAAACATCATTCCCGAGACTTCGTGGCTTCTTTATCAGTAATATTACCTAACCTAATCTAATCTTATCTTCATATATTTTATTCAAGGTGAGTAACAAATTTCTGGGAGTCAAAAGTAAACCTAATTACGCATTTATAGAAAAACAAAGGGAAAAGAGTTGTGGAGGAATGTGGGGAAGTACCTGGCTATTCAGATCTGGTAACCAAAACACGGCTAAAGCCATTTGAAGTAAAATATCGATTCTGAATGGTTGCTTTTTCACCAGGGCTACACTAGAAAAAATTAAAACGCTTTGGAACGTGCCGCAAATACAAAATATTATGTTTTTATTTTAACTGATTGCGATATGACGCATTTAAAAAATAAATAATGTGTTTGTGTTTTCGCTGTCCTTCACCTTAAGTTAGTGTAGTCTGTCAACAAATAGTAGAAAAAATCGAAGGCACTGCGATCGTTTAAATTGTTTTAAATGACACCATAATGGTTGAAAGGAAAAATAATACAACTGTAAAAAAAACACTACCGTTTAAGTGAATATTTTAAAGTCAATAAGTGTTCAGAAATTAGTGGTACTTACTGAAAGGAAATGATTCTACGTCAAACGACCGCAGCGCCCTCGATTTTTGTCTACTATTTGTTGACTACATTAACTTAAGGTGAAATATTCGAACCACAGATACGAGTATACCACTGATTCATTGGTATTTTTTAACACAACTTATCGAAGAAAATTACAATCTAAAGTTTTTTATTTGCTTCTGAAATAAGCCAGTTTTTAGATGTTAAATCAAAATAAAAGCTATGTCGGAAAAGCGTTCACTTTTAGAATAAAAACAAAAATAAAATACTTAAGAAAAATTGAATTGGGTGTTTTGTTTTTCTCGTCCAGTCACAACATGTCAGATTCACAAGTCCAGACTTGACCGCACATTTGAATTAAAAATAATTTTTATTCTAAAATCAGATATGGTAGAAAATACATTTTTTAAAAACATTTTATTAAATTTCTAGACTTTGTTGACAAATAAGAGTTCCATATTTCCTTGAAATTTATTTATATCTAGACTAGAGATAACAAAATTGTTATCTTAAATTTAATTTGATTTTAAAATGATTATAATGGTTACTACGCTAAATAAAATAATCACCGAAGAGATAAGTCGATGGAAGCGTGGCGTGGGCGTGGGCGTGTGCGTGTGCCCGAAGCCTAAAGTAAACTCAATTTTTCTTAATCAAATGAAACACTCAAACTTCGTTTTAACCACATTTATTTTTCACGCCTACCGGTTTCGGAACAACCATTCAATAGCCAGGGCAAAGTACATATTAACCGTTTTAGTGCTATGCTTATTTTTCAAGTATGTATATAAATTGCTACAGATATTCTGTGTTGTCAAATAAAAAAAAATGGTATTCAATAAAAATGCAATAACTTGGACATATCCATCAATTCTAATGATTTTATTTGAAATAATACAAGTAAAGAATGAAATTTTACTTATATTATAGTTCTAATACAAGAACAACAAACATTAAAAAAAATATTATTTCACTTCCCAATTGTGTTTTTGAAAAAGATTCACTTTCTATTCGCAATCTTTTATTGCGATGTACAATAATGTCACTTCCGTCGTCACCGTCGTCATTTATGGGAACAAAGGTCTCGTCGTCCGTAGTGCCGCTGTCATTTGATGCATTACGATCATCCACAATAGAACTAATTTCCGACATGGTGAAAAATATCGATTCACTTTAGGGTGTATTTATTTTAACAGGATAAACAATAAATACAGTTATCAAGACACGCGCCAACTGCAATATACCACGCTCAAATTGAACACGTGCTCTGCCGAGGACGACAAAGAACACACTGAAAATTGCAGCGCTATAGCGCTGCGTCGCAATTTACGTAATTAAAGCTTAGAGCGCGATTAAACAATATTACAAAATTATGGCAGAACATACACAATAAGTGTCACAGTAGGGGTGGGGGCGTGACTAGGGATTAGTAAAGAGAGATAGAGATTGGGGGAGGGGTGGAAGGTGAAAACCACAAAGTGATAGTTACATACAATACTACCATTTTTTTTTCTTTAACTATCGGTGAAAAGTTAAATTACAAACAACCATTTTCATTTCGGAAAAATATATTTCGAAAAATTAAATGTACAAAATGTTTCGCCTAAGGCGCTTTCCTTGCTACCGTCTTTTGAAATATTTTAATGGTTTCAGTTTTAAAAAATACCGAAAGATTTCTTGGGGTCAACATTTTTTTGGAATTTGGTTACCTATAAAAGTGAATATAATTCATACGTATCTCCATAAGCCCAAAAAGAACACCAGGAATATATTCGTATAGAATAGATCAACAAATGCCGATTACGAGTGTATAAGTTTTATTATTTATATATTTGTATAGATAGATCAACAAATGCCGATTACGAGAGCATAAGTTTTATTATTTATATATTTGTATAGAAAAATTAACAAAAGCCGATTACGAGTGTATAAGTATTATTATTTATAGATTTGTATAGAATAAATCAACAAATGCCGATTACGAGTGTATAAAGTATTATTATTCATATATTTGTATAGAATAGATCAACAAATGCCGATTACGAGTGTATAAAGTATTATTATTTATATATTTGTATAGAATAGATCAACAAATGCCGATTACGAAGATATAAGTTTTATTATTTACAATTATACTGAATCAATAAATCATTCAATAAACACCACCAAAAAAACCTGTTTGTTTGACATCATTGGATTGCCGGCGTCTGACGTCACGCAGAGGTTCACGCGTGTTCAAGTTTTGAATTTGTTTGGAAATATTTATACATCAATTTTGTTTTGATATTCAATTTGTATCATTTTACATTTGGTGAAATATAAAGTTAATATGGGTGACATCAAGCTCTATAATACTAGTAGCTCTATAGATTAGAAGGCGGTGTAGGTAATATGTTTGTTTAGTTTATACTGACTTTAATTCATTTTAAAGTGGTGTTTATTCTGTGTGTAATTTAATAAGAATGCCGCAGACGCGTTAGTCTAGGGAAATTATATTGATTTTAAACCATTTTGTAATCCAATAATGTTTTATGAATGTCCTGTTTATGTCTCAAATAAATAAATAAATAATAATAATATTTCAATATAAGCAATAACAAAAAACTAGTATTAATGAATTAATATTAATGGGCAACAAAAACTAGTTGTATTAATTAATTCATATTAAGAAGCAACGAAAAATACTAGTATTAATGAATTAATATTAATGGGTAACAAAAAATGCTAGTATTAATGAATTAATTTTAATGGACAACAAAAAATACTATTATTAATGAATTCATTTTAATGGGCAGCAAAAAATATTAGTATTAATGAATTAATATAAATCGGCAACAAAAAATATTAGTATTAATGAATTAATATTAATGGGCAACAAAAAATACTAGTATTAACGAATTAATATTTATGGGCACCAAAAAATAGTTGTATTAATGAATTAATATTCATAAGCAACAACAAAAAAACTAGTATTAATGAATTAATATTAATGGGCAACAAAAATAGTTGTATTAATGATAATATTCATAAGCAACAACAAAAAAATAGTATTAATGAATTAATATTAATGGGAAACAAAAAATAGTTGTATTAGTGAATTAATATTCATAAGCAACAAAAAAAACTAGTATTAATGAATTAATATTAATGGGCAGCAAAAAATATTAGTATTAATGAATTAATATAAATGGGCAACAAAAAATATTAGTATTAATGACTTAATATAAATGGGCAACAAAAAATATTAGTATTAATGAATTAATATTAATGGGCAACAAAAAATACTAGTATTAACGAATTAATATTTATGGGCACCAAAAAATAGTTGTATTAATGAATTAATATTCATAAACAACAAAAAAAAACCAGTATTAATGAATTAATATTAATGAGCAACAAAAATAGTTGTATTAATGAATTAATATTAATAAGCAACAACAAAAAAATAGTATTAATGAATTAATACTAATGGGCAACAAAAAATACTAGTATTAATGAATTAATATTAACGGGCAACAAAAAATGCTAGTATCAATGAATTCATTTTAATCCACAACAAAAAATATTATTATTAATGAATTCATTTTAATGGACAGCAAAAAATATTAGTATTAATGAATTTAATATGTATGGGCAACAAAAAATAGTTGTATTCATGAATTAATATTCATAAGCAACAACAAAAAAAAACTAGTATTAATGAATTAATATTAATGGGCAACAACAAATACTAGTATTAATGAATTAATATTAACGGGCAACAAAAAATACTAGTATTAACGAATTAATATTTATGGGCACCAAAAAATAGTTGTATTAATGAATTAATATTCATAAGCAACAACAAAAAAACTAGTATTAATGAATTAATATTAATGGGCAACAAAAATAGTTGTATTAATGAATTAATATTAATAAGCAACAACAAAAAAATAGTATTAATGAATTAATACTAATGGGCAACAAAAAATACTAGTATTAATGAATTAATATTTATGGACACCAAAAAATAGTTGTATTAATGAATTAATATTCATAAACAACAAAAAAAAACCAGTATTAATGAATTAATATTAATGAGCAACAAAAATAGTTGTATTAATGAATTAATATTAATAAGCAACAACAAAAAAATAGTATTAATGAATTAATACTAATGGGCAACAAAAAATACTAGTATTAATGAATTAATATTAACGGGCAACAAAAAATGCTAGTATCAATGAATTAATTTTAATCCACAACAAAAAATATTATTATTAATGAATTCATTTTAATGGACAGCAAAAAATATTAGTATTAATGAATTTAATATGTATGGGCAACAAAAAATAGTTGTATTCATGAATTAATATTCATAAGCAACAACAAAAAAAAACTAGTATTAATGAATTAATATTAATGGGCAACAACAAATACTAGTATTAATGAATTAATATTAACGGGCAACAAAAAATGCTAGTATCAATGAATTCATTTTAATCCACAACAAAAAATACTATTATTAATGAATTCATTTTAATGGGCAGCAAAAAATATTAGTATTAATGAGTTTAATATTTATGGGCAACAAAAAATAGTTCTATTAATGAATTAATATTCATAAGCAACAAAAAAAAAACTAGTATTAATGAATTAATATTAATAGGCAACGTAAAAACTAAAATTAATCAATTAATATTAATGGAACCCATGGAAAAATTGATAATGTCATTGAAAAAAATAATTAAAATAATGTTTAATTAGGTTAGGTTAGGTTTTACGTAGAAACAGCCCTGGTCTGCGGTATAAGCCGTATCTTGGAAACAAGTTGTTTTTCACTATTTTATTTATTTATAATATATGTTAATTATTATTAATAATGATTCTTTTTTTTTTAATAAAATTGTAGTAAACGAGATTTAATAATTAATTAATTAAAAATATACTTCGTTTACACCACTTTATAAATATACATAAATATCTACATGTTACGACAGCAACGCTGTCATCATCAGGAATATATGAATACTAAAAAATATTTTTAAATTTTTTTTTATTTGGATACCGCACCAGAGTCCCAACTGCTCTCAACCGTCTGGAGCCAGTAAGACTATGGCATCCCTAATTGAGGAATGTTACGAGGCTGAAGGTATCATGGAGGGGAAGCAGAAGGGGAAGGTGAGGAAATACCTGTCTATTCAGATCTGGTCACCAAAGACGGCTAAAAGCCATTTCAAGCAACGTTTCAATTCTGAATGGTGGTCTTTCACCAGGGCGATACTGAGAGTATCTTCCACTCTGCGTGCGCAAATATATTATATATTATTTTTAAATGAATCAATTGTGAAACATCACAAATTAATTAAATAAAAGTATGGACAAATGATTAAAATTAGAACACAATAATGTAAGAATAGACAAATTGTAAACGTAATTGTTATTTGTACCTACTTTATATTTGATTATTTACACCCTTAGCTTCTAAACTGTTACTTGATAATACCCGCTCATTAATATTTTATGTCATAGTTTTAATTTGCATGTTACTTTACAATTATATTAGGTTAGGTTAGGTTAGTTAGTATAAAGCGCACTTGAGGTGAACCTTCACAAAACTGCGCTATACAAATTAACTCTCATTATTATTATAGTAAACGACAATTGATTAAAGCGGGTGAGTAATTAATCAAAAGTGCTAAGAAAATATAATTATAGAACATTGGAATAACAAATTTATATTTAAAATTAAAAAAAATAAATTATTATTAACATTAATATGAAAATAAATTCAAGGGATAGCTATTTAAAAAAAATGATTATTAATTAAAATTTATTCGCTATTAACGCTTTTTCTTAATTCCAAAATTTCAAATTTATCTAATTGTAAACTGGTTGTATTTTACCTAATTTTTTTAAAAATCTTTATTTATATCATTTGGTTGGTTGGTTTCTAAAATATGATTGGCAAATTCAGAATATTTGTTATTATTTAAACACCTCAGGTGTTCCTTAACTCTAATACTGAAATTTCTACAAGTCTTTCTTATGTAAAAATAGTTGCAATCGTTACAAATTAATTTATATACCCCGATTTATTTAAAATATTATCTTTATCTTTGTTATTTAAAATACATTTTTTTTTTATTAACATTATGAAAAAACTGGTTGGAGAGTATTTTAAATGTTTTTAATTTTTAAATTGGAGGTATTGATAATTAAAAACAATGTTTTTCTCACTGTTAACTAACATCGGTTATTTGTGGATATACATAAGATTTAATAATTTCTTTCATTAACTTTTTGTTTAATACATTTTTTTTTAAATTTAGTATTGTACTATAACAGTTATTTATTGCAATCTGTTTAATTATATTAAATTCTTTGTTAACATTATTATTTGATAGAGGTACATTAACTAATCTACTAAGCATGGAATGAAAAGCTGATAATTTGTTAAGAAAAAGGATGATTAGAAGTATTATGTATAACTATGTCTGTGTAAGTATCTTTACGATATATAAAATTTCATAATGTTATTTTTTAGTTTTTAATTATTGTTACAGCTGTTTCGGCGTTCAAAGCCATTTTCTTAATTATATGATTTCATTTACTCCCACCCAATTTTAATTTGGACGGTGTTAAAAATGACTTATTACCAGTAAATCCGATTTACACTGAAAATAATTGTGATAATTAAAAATTCTCTATTCTGTGGGGTATTTACAGTTGAAAACTGTTTTCTCCACATAAATGATTCTCTTAATTATTTTATAATTTATTTAATGTTTTTGGTAATTCTCTGAATTATTTAAAGGAATTATATTGTTTTGGTTTGTGTACAATATTTATGGTATTTTTGTTGGTTACTTTATGTGTAAACCATGTCTTATTAAAAATAAACTTAAACATTTTTTTGAGTAGGTATGTTTTTTATTCATAATTAACGTCAAGGGGTCCGCACTCCGTGGTCTGTACTCCCCCTACACAGTGTTGATGGTAAGCCACCTAAATCCCCGGCCCTTCCATTCCTGGAAACAGTCAATATGTAGATTTATATTTAGGTACTTGATTTCTTATCTGTAAAGTTTAAAGTCGATTTCTCACTCGCTGTGCTATCAATAACTAGGTGTGTTCGATCAGATAACTCAATCCCTTATAAAAACCGATAGATAGCCACATCGCGCCATCATTAGTCTCACAGAAGTGGATAGTTCACCAGACCATTGAATGTTCAGTCGAATCCGTTGCTTTTATACTAACTTCTATTGTTGAGTGCTTCACCAGTCACTTGTGTAATACTTGTCTAGTCAGTGATAGTGCCAATCCTCGCGGACAGACAACTCGCTTCATGTAAGTCTTTCCTTTTTGCTATGAAACTGCTTTCAGCGGACTTGGCGGTGTGACGGCCAGGTAATGGCGGGTGTGGCATGGAATAAGATGAACACGTGGACGTTTAATAAATTGAAGCTTGATGGCGTTACACAGGTGCGAAACCGCACCTCTTCACATGGATCCCATTTGTCGTCA
>JAHDVE020011226.1:0-55433 GCA_022606495.2 Halesus radiatus
TTGTGTACATCCTTGAAGCCAGAAACTTGCCTTCCAAAGACACATTTTCTGCATCTGACCCATATATTGTTTGCAAAATTGGTGAGCAATAACAAAGTGTAAGGCAAAAAAAAATTGGCAATAAAATATAAATTTTTAATTTTACTTTTTTAATTATGTATTTTATAGTCAAAAGACCGCACAGTTCAAGACAATGCTAATCCTGACTTTTTCGAAAAATTTAAATTCCTTTGCAAGCTTCCTGAAGAAGCAATATTGACCATTGAAGTCTGGGACAACGACGAAGTTATCAGAGATGACCTTATTGGGACTGTTAAGATTGATATAGAGAACAGATACAATATCAACCGCAACAATATTTCAGCAAACAACCCCATTGCAACTTACGAATTAAAAACTTAAACTTCCAGGATAAGCCAGGGCGAGATCAAACTCTGGGTGGATTTGGTACCTGCTGATAAAATAGATCTGTACAAATAGTTTAAGATCGATCCCCAACCCAAAGAGGCATTCGAGGTACGTGTCATCGTCTGGAGCTGTGCTGGCATGCCCAGTAAAGATTTTGAAGATATGAACGATCTTTATGTAACCTGTAATTTGAATAACCAATAGCAGCGGACTGATACACATTACAGAACCTCCACAGGCGAAGGCAATTTCAACTGGCGCATGATATTCCCGATCGAAATGCCTTGTACCAACAATATGCTATCTTTCAAAGTTTTTGACAAAGATCTGCTGTCGCCTGATGACTATATTTCTAGTGGAAGTTTCGGCATCGATAAATACCTGGGAGAATGCTTCGAGAATCAAAAAGGAGATTATCTTTATCTAGGAGATGAAGATTTGGTAGATGGAACTGACGTTGAATTCGCGAGTGCCAAAACTATTGATGGAAAGAATTCTTATAATCGGTTTAAAGTTCAAATGTTTGATAGGCAGAAAAAAGGGTACATTTCTGAAAATTAAGGCGATATATAAGTCAGCATCGAGGTTCTGACAAAAAAAGAAGCTCAAGCAAAACCTGCGGGACTTGGAAGAGCAAATCCGAATTCCCATCCATTCCTACCTGAACCGAAGGGCAGATTACAATGGACCTTGAACCCATTTACGATGGCGGGGAGATTGTGCGGCAAGAAATTTAAATACGAGATATTGTGCCTAATAACAATTCTACTGGTGATTTTTATTGCCTATAATGTTGGATATTCCACATTTGGCTCTTGGTTGGCACTGCTAACGCAAAAGATTTGACAGCTTTATATTAGCCATTTTTGTATAGATGCTTCTATTTCAGTAATGAATTTGCGAATTATTGTATCTTCTTTTATTTTTTAAATTCAAATATTTAATATACATAATCTCTAATCATACTTTATTGGCTTCTATCAATATTTCATTTCGGTATCTTTCATTCAATGTATCTCTCGTCTACTGCTTAAGATACTGATGGTCAAACCACATGCTGTAAATCAATAGATTAAGGCCCACACTCGTTGTGAGCATCGCCAGAGCCAACGGTCTTCGACGCGAGGAAGTGTCGCCAAATAACTTTCTGTTTTCTTTCCGAAATTTAAGCAGATAATATCCTATTATTTCGTTATTTAGAAATATTGCCATTTTATTTTGGGATTGATTTTATGGTCAAGTAATACCCGCTGGGATTGTGCTGATAAGTGAGGCCATATGGGTAACAAAAGATTATCTATAGTTATGGAGGAATTGTGCTTCGTCGACAAGCTTAACTGGTCTCCTGTTGACAACCCTAAAGAGAGGATCGAAATATCTCTCAAACGGTCGCGACAAGGAAGAAATCAGTTCATGGTTCTTATTCAATTTCGGACTCGTCAAACTCGATGTAGTATCGTCATTATTACGTGGGTTGCCACCTTCAGTCATAAAAGCAATCTTTGAATAACTATATTTTCGTGGTTTTTTCCCTAGTATTTGTTAATATTCAGATATAATAATATTATTATATATTTTTTTCAAAACTTTAACGGTTTTGAAAAATTATATATCCGGCCCAATTGACCGTCATCGCAAAAGGCAATAAGTTTAAGTTTAAGTTTGAGTTTGAGGGTGAGTGGAATTAAGAGACCTGTGGGAAGTGGAGAAAGCCTTAGAGGTATGGCACATTTACTTGCGCCATCGATATGCATAAGGAATGAGGATTTATTTAAGAGAGTTTGGCTGTTGGCGAAAACCCGTAAAATGCGTAGCTAACCATGGGATAATGCTGGCAGCTCTCCTAATGGTGTGATATTAGTGAGATATAAATAAATAAATAAATAAATAAATAATATTATTGATGTTAAAATATTCACATAGTGTATTGATTTTTTTTATTATGTGTAATAATTTACTTTGCTATCTTATATTTAATATCTTGCCGAGATGACTGCTCAAAAGAAAGAATAATGGTCTCCACCTTTTGGGCCGGAGTCAAAATAATACACAAACAAAATCAAAGAATTAGACATAATGAAAAGAGTGATTACTATATGCGAAAAAGAATGTATGGGATCAGAGAAACCTAGAATTTGCGTTGGTATTATATTATAATATTATATTACTATGCTAGACGAATGTGGGTCCAAGTATATCGATATTCAAAAGAAGCATAAAGCAGAGCTTACCAAGCTTTTACTTCTCAAATGAAAACAAATCACGAACATTTCTCGAGTTGCGAAGTAGTTGATGTCTACTAGTATCTCGATACTAGTGATTTTATAGTTGGATTTTTTATCCCATATAAAATATAAATATATCTAACAAAAAAAACATTGGCAATGAGATATGGCGGGTACTATCAATATAAAAAAGCAGTCCCTCTTCGAAAAGACTTATATCCTTCGAATCTCACACCATTTTCTTCTGGGTGATACGACTGGTAACTAAACATCTCGTCCATGCCTTCAACTTCTGCATACTTAAGTTTCCATTTGATTCGCCACTCTCCTTCTAACACCTGCTCCATCATCCACTGCCTCAGTCGATCCCTGTTGAAATAGCGATTTCGTTAGTTCGCAAGTGAACCCATAATTCTTGAATTGAACTCTGGTGATACATCGAGATGCAGTTTTGGACATTCTCTCTCGAAATGATTCCCTTTACAAACAGAACATTCCTGTTTGATTTTAAATAGTGTACCCGTTGTTCTAAGTTTATTTTTGAGCATATGAAACATCTCCCATTGTTCCTCGTCCAAAACTTCCAAAAAATCTATAAAGCTTAAAGTGAACAACTCAGAGTAAGACTTTGATTTGTAGCGCTTGTCGATGGCACACCCTGTCAGAAACTCGTAGATCCGAATAACGTCTGGCTTGTTGAGTTTGTTGACATAATATTTGGTGTTTTCAAGTTGATAGTATTAATATATTTTGCCTTTCATTATTATGCTGACTTAATCAATCAATTCGCACACTTCTTCGTCCTCGAACTGAGTCACCCTCTTCACCTTCGAGGCCATATGGTTTCGGACCTATTGGCTTAGATCTAGAGGAAATATATTGATTAAACTTTTGTATTGTTAGAAACAGATCTGCCGGTACGCGATTTCTGAGAATTTCTTCAGAATCTCCTCCTCAGCACCGATATCCCTTTCTCCCTCTTCAGCCACGATGAACTCCATATATTTTCTGATTTTGAAACGCAATCGATTCGGGATCTTACGCTTTTCGAAATAATAGTGGATTAAGGTCAGTTGTTGGGAGAGTTTATCTGCAACCTGGGAATATTAGGCCAGAATTGCAAATACATTATTCACGAAATACCCGAAGAGCACACAGACGTTGAGAATAACGAGAAGGAGATACAGGTTTTCGTATGGGTTCATAGGAAACATATCTCCATAGCCTACAGTGGCCACAGTGTCGATGGACCAGTAAAAGGCATAGAGGTACTGGGTTTCCCAGTTGTATGAAATAATATCGGGCAGAGCAGGGCAGTTTGTGAGCCACAAGTATCCTTTGCCTATATAGTCATCGTAATTGCTCATATAAAGCGTGTTATCGATTAGGAAGAAAATGCAAGCAAGTACATGGGTGTACCATACCAAAATAATAATGAGCCTTGCAAATTTGTACAATAACCTGCAAATTCTGTTGCTCTTAAGCTTGTAGAGGAAGTCCTTGTCATATCGACTGAGGGTGATTATCTTAACCAGAAATAAGAGTTTTATGATGTTGGTAAACAGGTCATATGTCACGTAGGCTAGAATTATAACTATGATGTTCAGAACATCAGCGAAAAAAGTCCCTTTTAAATAACGTTCTATGATTAACCTTCTTTTGTTGACAAATATTCCGTTTTTATAGTATCCGAGGTTTAATGAGATAAAGCTGTCAATCGCGAAAACCATGAATGAAGCCCCATAGATAACATGGATAAGATAAAAACTTTGCTGGTACTAATAAACTATTAAATTATTAAAGATCATTATTTAAAAGAAAAAAAATATACATGAAATAAATGTTTTCTGGAGAACTATAGTTACATTATTCAGAAAAACAAATCACTAGCGGAATCTCGAAAAAGAAGAACAGGATGAACAATGTGACGATAAATCTCCAATGCGAATACATTTAGCCATAGGGGTCCAAGGTCTCGAATCTTTCGTCCAACCTTTCCAGCCACCCCAACTCATAGTTCTTGGGTTTGGCTGTATAGGAAAGAAATTTACTGATTTTGATTGTTGAGGCCTCCATAGTCAAACTTGTTTTTTTATAAATAATGTGGTTTTTTTAATTGAGAAGGATTTATTAATATTCTAACTTATGTGGATTGAATATTAATATACGTTTCACGTCATTAAGTTATAATAATAGTTAAATAAATATATATATCTAATAATTTATAAAATTAAAGAATTCAAAGAATAAACTTGATATTTGTTTTATTGTATCAAGCATGATTAAATAACTGATCATACTGGTTCTCCTCGCAATTCACACTTAAAACCAATATCCCTCCGCAAAAGTCAATGTTGTATTCTCCATGTCAGGAGTCCAACCTGACCTCTGTTACTCTTTTTGCGCGACCTGTCAGAACACAGCCGGCCTTTATACCAATTGCATTAACTGTCAGTCGCCATATTTCAAGTCCGCCCCGCCAATGTGCAATGTAGCGGATCCCTTTGTGGTAAATAACTCAAACGGTCTCTTGATCAATACATGATTTTATATTTTATGTATACAGAAAGAAGCATAGGAGCTTTGGGGACCGACAGATAAAACAGTAACTTTTACTCCCAAAATAGGCTGGAATACCACGAGACCGATGGGTCCCAGTAGTTATTGTGGGCCCCATATGGTCTGGGGGCCTTTTATAAGTGGAGATATTGTAACTTATACAAAATTAATGCAGCCGAGAAGCTATTTTTTGGTAAAATACTTTTTCGTTCGTGTGGACTGGAAAACTACAGACTTCGTGACGCTTAAATTCTCAGATATTTCCTACACTGAATCGTACTTGAATAATGTTACAAAAACAAACAGCGCTGGTCAAAATATGACAAGTAGAAAATATTACTTTTTATATTTTTTTTATTTTTTTTTTGACGCTTATTTATAAGTTTATAGCCCAGTATCTCGCCTTATGCAACGCAAATTTTACTACTGATACTGTCAATGCTAACGATATGATCAGCAAATAAGAGATTCAATTTTACTCACCGAAATAGACTTCAGATACGTACTCGGTAAGTTTCATCACACCATCGAGCTTCTCTTCCTCATCTGCTTGGGGAATAAACACATTTATCATCATCTCAGGCAAGTGCCACTAGTCATGTTGGACCTGCAACTACGACAGCAGGAACACGGCTTGTTTGACATGTGTCAACCTTCTAACCAAGGCAGCTGATAAATCTTGTTCGATATGCAATGAAGGATTTTATACAATGAGCAGTATCATCACATCAGGTAACCAGAGCCTGAGTACCCAATGCGGGATTTGTCCAATTACTTGCCACACTTGCAACATGACTGGTGGAACTTTAGTTTGTCTGACTTGCGGGCCAAACCAAGAGCTTGTTAATGGGGATTGCGTTTACCCTTCGGCTTCTAATAGTATATTTTTTTTTTATAAATGTATATTTTTTTTTTTTTTATTATTATTATTTTAGACTATGCTGTGGCTCAAAAGGAACTAACCGAAACCCTGTTTGATTACTCTTTTTACGAGATCTATCCCGATTCTGGTCAAATACCCATTACTATTTGTGGTGGTTACTCGATGGTTGGAGGTGTTGGCTTCACAACTTCTGGTTCTCGTCTCACTAGAATATTTGACCAACTTCCGCCTCATGTCTCCATACAGGTGCGTTTCAACATGATCAAGGTTGACAAGACCGGTAATTCTGACCTAATGTCAGTTTATGCGGACAGGGCTCTCCTTTTTAATACCACCGTTATATACACTGGGATTTCCAATGAGTGTGGAGGACCCACTGTCGACACATTTTTAACTTTAGAAAGCAAATTCAAACCACATAAAAACGAAAGAAATGTTAATATTAGTTGGGTTAGCAATGGAGATTCATGGGGAATTCGAGATGTGATGATTAGAATTAATAATTGTGGAGACAATTGCGCATTATGCACACCGGCGGGGTGCGTGGCTTGCTATGGCTTTGTTCGCCTTATTGGCGTCACCTGTGAAGGGTGCATCGATTCATTTGCCCAAACTTCTACAGGCCAATGTTTAAGCTGTGATCCATATTGTTTATCATGTAACCTCACAACAAATACTTGTCTGAGTTGCTGGGATCGGTCCACTCTAATCAACGGTAAATGCATCGATTACCCGGATGACATTGTGCTACCGCCATTCCTCCGTCAGGATGCTAATACAAACATTGATCCGACTGGCTGGGCTTTTAATCCTCTCGTAGCTTAGGATGGAGCTTATAATTGTTCATATCTTAATCTTCAAGTAGGGAATCCGTTGGCCAGTCTTTCAATAACCCACTTTCTTATGACAAAAAATAGTCTTTCGAAGATATTTACAGGACTTGCTCCACACTATCGAGTCCGATTGCAATTCACTCTTGTCAAAGTTGATGATTGGCAAAACGATCAACTCACTCTCTATATCAACGATCTACTTGTTCAGACCTTTAATTACACTTTTGGTCGAAAGGGAGGCAGCAACATATGCGGAAACACGTCATAAAACGAGATGGTGGAAAGACCTGACGTCTGGATGAATGATACCAACAGTACTCTTAACCTATATTTTGAAGCTTAAAGACACAACTCTGTGGTTGATAGAATTTTCGGAATTCAAGATTTCTACATCATTTTAAGCCTCTGTGAAAGTTGTAGCAATATACCATTCACATATTCTGTGGATTACACCATTGATTAATTGGTTCACGCTTATGTAACCTTCAGTCAACCAGTCTAGAATATACTTAATAACATGACTTTTAAAGATGTTTTTGAGGTGAGACTAGGCAATAAAACGTTTAACTATTCAGTCGAGACGAAAAGTCCCCGCCTATATGTCTTAAGTTTCAACCCTGTACCTGATTTTCTAGGTGTAATGGATTAATCTCTTGAGGTTCGATGCAAATATCCATCAACAGTGGTGACAGGTCCTCTAGGCAACACTCTGGTGGGAAGTCGCCGCCTGCTGGACACTCTTTAAAACAATAAAACCTTCTTGAAATATTTAGACAATTCTTTTTCGAGTGACAATTTCAGCCGCTGGGATACCTTAGCAGGCGCTCCCTAGCCATTTAACCTACGTGCACTCACCGAAGTTTTCAGCAGAATCATATTATATTCGAGTCTATTTTCATTCATATTTGGACTGCAGACCTGTTTCATCGGATCCGTGCACAACTTTCAAAAGCTTTGGTTCCATATATACATTGCCAGCAACTACCTACCCGCCAACCTTAAGCTCACCTTGGAAGGACTCAACCCTATTCAGAACCTCAATTTCTTCACGAACCAACATCAGGCCAGCATCGAGCAAGGGCTGATTCCTAACAACCTTCTTCTGAATACTCCTGCGATCTATCGACAATTTTTCAAGGATGTTTGCTTCGCCCGAAACATCTATGCCGTGCTCATATTCTTTTTGATGTTTTTAGCCTTCTTTGGAGTATTGGTGTTTATATATCGCAGCAGTGATAAATTGCGGAGAAGTAAGGTCTGGCCTTTGAACTACTACGCCTATATTACGAATCGCCTCATGTGGCTGTTTGACTCCATTTTCTACTACCAATACATGACTCTCTGTTTTGCGGTATTTGCGCAGTTCCAAGATACTTCTATCACCATCACCCCATTTTCTTCGCTCAACCTGGCAGCCACGAGTATAGCTTTAGTCTTTGCGATCTGCTGGCCCATCTACCAAGCTTTCTATATCCGTTCTGATATTACTGAGACCCATTTTGAATATTATTACGCCTAAATCCACTATAGGTTTTTCGAGTCATGGGCAGACTACTCCAACAATCTCCGCTGCAGCATCTACCAATATATGAGGTATCTGTAACTATTCTTATTCTGCTTGATGGTTGCTCGAATCTTGGAACCCTATGCACAACTGGTTATTATCATTTTGCTATTTATCATCCATATTATCGTGCTCGTCAGCCAACAACAGAAGAACCACGACTACCGCTGGATGTATTACATCAAACTTGTTGAAATGCTTTCCTTTATCGGACTGGAGATCATCATTCTTGTATGCTTCGCAGGGTATCAGAATTTGTAGGCGAGCTCGTTCCTGAGTGTCGGGGCGGCAGGAATATTCTTTATATTTATGGTGATTTTCACTTCTTTTTGCCGACTCAGCTATTTGCTATATAAGAAGATTATAATTTGTCAATACGTTCCTGAACTACACGACAACAAAATTCCAGAAGACGAAGATCCAGCATCTGGGAGGAAGATGGTTAGCGACGTTATGGTAAAATGATTGTAACTATAATATGTTGTATAAATATATGTTGATGTAAAATAAAAAATGAAAAATAGATAAATATTTCGAAAATATTTATAAAAACTTTTAATATTTTTTTAATATATATAATCAAAGTTAAGATCTAATATTAAATAGAAGTTACATTTTAATTGAATGGAATAAGATAATCAAGAAGCAACAGAACCCAAACCAACTGAGCCCCAACAGACCGAAGAGCAACGTCTCGAGGAACAACTCAAACTCGAAGAATAAGCCAAGCTCAAAGCAGAATAATAAAGACTCAAAACAGAGGAAGAAACTAAGAAGCTTCAAGAAGCCATCAAGTCCGGACTTCAAAACCTGTCAAGAACAGCCGATAACTCCTCGCTTTGCTATAGTAAGTTGAACATTGCCTAAAAAGAAATCGAAAGGCTCTTCCCCATCATCCTCAACTACAAACATATCCGATATCTCGATATCAGTTCAAATAATATTTCTGACATCTCTCTCATTGGAAAGTTCCCCTAGCTGGTATTGGTCAACGCCTCCAAAAACCAGATTAAAAGTCTCGATATTTTCACTAAAAAGGCAGGAATCACAATTAACGAAGATGGGGATGAGGTATTTGTTCCTTTTCTTACCAAACTCCAAGTGTTAAACCTCTCAACTAACAAAATTCAACAACTCGATCAGCTGGCTTTGACTGACTTGCGAAAGCTCAATCTAACCGAAAACGAGATTGGATCGATTGGAGCCGACTGGACTGGTCATTAAAAGCTTGAAATTTTGGAGCTCAGAAAAAATAAATTCAAGAAATTGGCAGGATTTAAGAACCTCCCATCGCTTACAGAACTGTATCTGGCTGAAAATACGATTTCAGACATTCGAGGCTTAGAAAATCTGCCCAAACTGACGAAACTTCATCTTCGTAATAATAAAATCAAAAAGTTGTTCAGTCCGTTTCCTCATTTACCCAGCCTCTTCCATCTGAATCTCAGATAAAATCAGATCGACAAAATTGCAGAACTCGACAAGATCGAAAAACACATCAAGAGCATCACCTTCATGGCCAACCCTGCCTGCTAAGAACTTGGGGAAAATGCCAAGAAATAAATTGTATGGCTCTACCCATATCTGGAGAGAGTCAATAAGGGCGTGATCACAGTGGAAGAGAGGCTCGAGTTCGAAAAATAACTCAAGGAGAAGCTAGCCGAAAGAGAAAGAGAAAGGCTCGAAAAAGAAGAATAGACCAGAAAATTGTAGGCTGAAGCAGCAGCAGCAGCCGCGGAAGCAGCTGCGGCAGAGGCATCAGCAGCAGAAGCAGCCGCAGCTGCAGCCGCAGAAGCGGCATTAGCATCAGAAGCGAACGGAGCGACTAGTTCTTGATTTGAAAGATAAAAAATATTTGCATATTGGATTGAGAAACTCACGAATTGATTTTTGTTTATAGATCTCAATGAACATATGAAGTAATGTGAAAGGATGTCAGTAGAAAAGCATCGGTGGTTTAGTGGTAGAATTATAGCCTTCCAAGCTGTCGACCCGGGTTCGATTCCCGGCCGATGCATTTTTTTTATCATAACTTTTTCGCCACATCGCCACACTTAAATAGTTGTGTATATTTTATTATGTATTTTCTATTTTAATTATTCTATTTATGTAAATTTACATAATTTATAACTCATATACTATATTTTAAAATATTGATTCGAAAAAAAAAAGTCGCAGAAAAAAAATAAAAACAACAGAAATATGAATAAGGAGATAACTTGTTGCATGTGCATGCGAGATATAGTAAAAACTCTAATTTTGGACTGCCAACATTACTATTGTTTACCTTGTGCGGCCCAACAACCTCTACAATGTAGTTCCCCATAACGGAATTTTAAAATGTGTGTTATGATAACAAATATCTAATATATTTATATTCGATTTTAGGTCAGCGTTTTTCCTGTTATATTTGTCGAAAATCTACCTTGCTGCACCCTGACACAATTAAAACATTGCAACAATAAGTTCCTCAGCACAAAGCCATCTCCGAAAACTCCACACAAAAACCCATTGAAGAGTTCGATCCGGAAGATGAAGAGTCTATGTGTCGGGAAGATAATAATAACTTTGAATCGACTCTCAAGCTCAAGAACTATAACAACGCTCGACCAAACATTTATAACAACACTAATCACAGCAACACCAATCGGACTGTCTTCGAGGCCAAAGTAGTCAAGGAGAGTGAACCTTTGGATTACTATAAACAGTAAGAGGAAAGTTACGTCGGATCAACTCTGTTTCCCACAAACACCGACCACAAACAGTCTTACTCTAAAAAATAGTACCAAAATCTACAAAAGCTGATGAATGCGCTCAGGTATGAGGAAAAGAAATGCGATCAAAATATATCAGAAGCCACAGAAACATATTCTTTTTCAGTAAATACTGTCAAGAATAAATTCGCACAAATCAGACAGCAGCTCGAAGCGAAAGAAAAGTCTTTGTTAACAGTGTGCGAGAACAACTACAAAGAAATCATAGACAGTCTCTTCGCTATCAAAACTGGAATCGCAGTAGAAATTCAAAATCTCCAAGGCAGAGGTCCAAGCATCAATCTTGAAGAAGCCATTCTCCAGACTATCTCCAAATTGTAGGTGAAACAGGATGTGGTTATGGAGGAAGGCAGGTTTCAGCAGATTTTGTCTAATCTTTTATTTGATGTTAACTTAAAATAATTACAACAGAACATTTGTTAAATATCACTAAAATTCCAGGGAGGCAAGAATTAAAGAAATAAAAATAATGCAATCAGCCAGTAATAAAGAGCTATTCTTGTGGGGGTGCAGGAAGAAGTACGGCAATCTCGGGCTGCCTCTCCACATCTCTTCGTTGGGCACTCTCCCCAGAATATTCTGAATAACTCTCGTTCAGAAACAATCCTTAACAAATCTAAGCTGATGGTTGTTTCGAGCCATGAAAGTAGTGGAGTGGTCCCAGACAAAATGCCCATGATAATGTCGAAGTTATCGCTGGTCAGATCGGAGAGTCCATTCAGAAAAGATGATAGTTATAATAGAATGATGGTAAAGTTGAATGAAAACAGAAGAAAGATAAATTAAAGCATGAGGAGGAGATATGGAGACCAAATGATCAGTTATTGAAGGAAAAAAAAAAATATATTAAGATTGTTCTTTATTTTTCTCAAAAACACATTAAATACATTTGAAACAAATTCTTTTTTTTTTTTTTTTTTAAATATAGAGTTATTGATTAATCTTAAAAGATAAATATCGAGAAATAAAACTTGATTCACGGAAAATTGAACTTAATATTAATAAGGAAGTCATAAAGGAAAATATCATTATTCGTCAAGTTGAAATAATGGGTCTTTCAAAGAGGTGATATCTCTGAGAAAGCTCGTGTATTTGGGGTCTAGTTCCTCCTCGACCACGAGTACATATTAACCACTATCGTCATCCGAATTATCCACACATTTAATAGCCATTTCCATCGCTATCGGGTTTTGTTCATTAGCATTCATATTTTGATTTTTATTATTTTCGCTGAAACTCCCGTTACTTGAAATAAACGTCACGTCCAATTATTCGTTATAGTAAGAATATACTGACCTTTTCCTCGATACACAACTATCATCTGAATACTTTCTGCCTTATATTGATTCCGTCGAACCAGTATTTGGTGTACAGGTCTTGGATCCCTTGGGGTTTCCTGGGCTAAGCACAGCTAAACTTGAGTTGTATAATACTTTAAGCTGGGTTTTGAATCCTGGGATTTTGAAGCAGAGATCGAATAGACTATCGTAGTTTCCATAGCTTTCGTCTTAATTCAATTAGATATTAAAATTCTGGTTGACTCCGCATAATGCTTTCTAATTCTTTACATCGAAGAACGTGCTTTATTCTGAGCCATGTTTTTCTAATTTCTATATCAGCGGGTGATTAAAGTTGTTTTTATTAGCATGAAAATGCTCGAATCGAACATGATAGTTCAGAAGATAGCATTGTTTGACCACTTTTCTGTGATTGATATCCCCCCAATACCTCAACCAAAGAGGAGTCCACGTTAATAACGATATTAATTCATGGAACATTGTTTGAATTAGAATTGCGTTCTTTTACGACGAATCCATAATGCTAACGGGGTGTTCTCGTTCATCAGATGTGAAAATCAGCTCCCATTTCTACAACCTTATTTTCTATGAGGTTCTTTTGTTGACGAATTCAAAATCGATAAAGGCTCTTATCGGTATAAATGTTGATAGATTTTGATATTAAGAAACACTCGTTTTCAAAACGGAGCCAATATTGGATCTGATATCGTGGATGTCCTTACCAGTGAGTGCAGATAGGTAATGCGAGACACTCGTCAAAGCTGGTAACTGGTGTTCATTGTTTGGGTTTATTTTAAATGTATAGAATCGTTATGTTTGTTATTTTTTGACATCGAATCGAAGCTGTAAGATCGTTTCGCAAATCTTGTTGATAATTTCGTACTAGAGCTTTGGTTTTTACATTTTTTAAAAATTGAAGTGGGCACAAAGGATAAATATTTTTCTATATTTGTGTATATGGTGAATATAATTTTTTATTTGAATATATTTTCTGGTGGAAAATATTTAAAAAGTTATTCTTCCTATTTTATTCAATAATTATATCATTATCTTTAATAATAATAAACATGTATATTAAAAATTATTAAAACGTAATCAATATAATTAGAAGCCATAATTGTAACGATAATTTATATTTGGCTGCAATTGTTCTTTTTTTTTATTATTCAAATATTATATGTATTTTTTTTAATGACTTATAGGTTTAATTTTTATCATCAGGTAAAAAATATTCTGATTCTCAAATATATTATTCCAAACCAGAGGATAATTTATATTCTTTAAACTCCATCGCTTTCTCACAATGACCTTAGCCATAGAATATAAAATAACTATAAATAATTTTATAGGTATAATTGACTTATGAAGTAAACTCCCTACCCTTAAGTATATTTTATTCAAGTGCAAAATATGAAACTTAATAATATCTTTATAATCAATTTATATCAGCCATCTACATATATATCTATATAAGTTTTTTTATCCATGCATCATATCTTTAATTGGATTTTTTCCTAGTAGTTATAATGCTCACATAATACTATTTTTAAATAGACACAAATATAAACTAATCAATAGCATACCAATACAATAAAAAGAACTGAAGATGTAACACATCTGTATCGCTGAGAAGAAATAATAGACACGAAATCAAGGTCCACCTCCTTGCTAATTTTACAATGTCGGTGTTCCTCCCACTACTCCTACAGTCAAGGGTTATGATTTTAACCAAGGAGTTGACTATTAAAAACTTTTCGCTTCATTTGCCACAATGGGACTGCAGGCTTCTCACTTCGCTAAGTCCGTCGACATCCTCAACGAGGCCATCCGTTGGAGACTCAGCGATGAGACACTGACCGGGAGTGAGACCGAAGAAGAGAAGGATCTAACTTATCGCCAGAACGTTCGAACCACTATTTTTCTGGGGTATACTTCAAATATGGTCTCTTGTGGAAATCGGGACATTATCAGGTATCTCGCCGAACACAAGATGATAGATTGTTTGGTCACGACCACAGGAGGAATCGAATAAGACTTCATGAAATGCCGAAGCAAATTCTTTATGGCCGAATTTAACATGGATGACGTTGAAAACCGGAAACAACTGAATAGCCGAATCGGAAACATCTTGGTCCCGAGCGAGAACTACATCAAGCTCGAAGCCTTTCTTTTGCCAGTCTTCGATAAAATGGCGGCAGACAAGACCACAAACTGGACTCCCAGCAAGCTCATCAATTTGCTTGGTAAGGAGATCAACGACCCAGCGAGCATCTATTACTGGTGCTACAAAAATAACATTCCCGTCTTTTGTCCCAGCATCACAGATGGGGGCATCGGAGATATGTTATTTACTTATTCCTTCAAGAACAAATTAGTTATTGATGTGGTGAGCGACGTCACAGAAATCACTAACTTGGCCCTTAAAGCCAAGAAGACATGTGCTCTGGTCATGGGAGGGAGTGTACCTAAACACCATATTTTGAATGCTCAGATCTGGAGAAATGGTGCCGATTTCGCCGTATTCATCAACACTGGTCTATACTAAGACGGTAGTGATTCGGGAGCAAAGGTGAGCGAAGCATTAACATGGGCGAAGCTGCAGGTAGGTGCAAAAGCATAGAAAATATTTGGGGAAGCCTCGCTAGTGTTTCCTTTGTTAGTCAGTCAAACATTCGCCAAACACAAGGATATTGCAACCAGGCTCTGAATGAAATAAAGTAATAAATGTTATGTTTGTATATAATATATAAAAATAAGTATATTATATGTCAATTGCCTGACTGAAAGGATATTTATGAAATATTTGATGAAGATATTTTATCTATTTTATCTATCTATCTATCTACATATATATATACTAATAAAAAAAAAAATAAAAAAAAATTTGACGTTAAAATTTAAATTCAAATTTCAAAAAAAATGGACATGAACCAAAACAAAATGGTAGTCTAGGGGGTTAAGGTTGGGGTTGGGGTTAGTTGGGGTTAGTTAGTTGGGGTTGGCTGGGTTGGGGTTGGGGTTGCTAGTTGGGGTTGGGTCTACCACTGTTAATTTAACAATGCAATATATTTCTGCAAATTTCCAGTCACCTGGCTCAAAACAGGTTATATTACTATTACTATTAGTAAGGTACTTAATGTTACAATATAGAAATGAGATCATATAATGTACACTTTATAAAAACTGACCATGTAATATTAAAATGCAGTTTCTTTTTTTAATATTGGCGCTATTAGAACATACTCATATTATCATAATATACATGATGTTAAGGGATGTACCAGACAAGCTTTAAGGAGCGATTCCTGATCTTATTTGGAATAAAAAAAAAGAAAACTCTCTGCGGTGAATTTTTTTTTATTTGTTACTCCAAATGTAATAAAAAAATCACAGGTTGAAGTAAGTCAGGTGCACCCCTTAACATCTTGTATTTATGTGCACCCACATTGTTACGATTTAATCAAAATTACATATAAATAGTTCAACAACTACCTGGTAAACGTCGATTTAGCATTGAGAATGAATATTGAAAATGTAAATAAAATTTTAAGACAAACTTTGCCACCACTTTTTATTCATGTTTATGATACCGACTGGTTTTGCTTTGGCTCAAGCTTCATCGGGATGCAATTTGAGGTTATTGTTTAAACACACATAATAAGGTATTGATATTGTTTTTGTGTTATTCATAATGTCGCAATACAAAGTGTATTACATACTCAATAGAGGGTAAAGAATAGAAGTTTTATTATCACCTTTAACGTAGGTACATTTTAACGAGTGTCGAAAAATATACAACCTTTAAAGCTAAAATGAACTTGTGATCTGTGTTGTTGATTGTACCTTCTTACAGAATCAGAGAAAGTATGCAGGAAGTTAGTTATCAGGTGTGAGGTTAGGTCAGATGATGAAACAGTTATAATTTATTGGAAGTTTATACATTCCTCATCGGATGATAGTACAAGTTCTTTATTACTCGTAGAATATTATAAATATTGATAAAATTCCTCCTATAACTTATCAATATGACATTAGTTTGTTGATATGGAGAATTGAGCTGCTGTAAAGATGTTTTTTTTCTGTCTAGCAAGTAATTGTACATTAACACACTAACTAGTTTTTCTTGTGAATCTCAGTACACACCATTCCGAACAAATATTTACTAGAACACAGACTTGTTTTTTCAAGTATCTGTTCAAGTATTATTGTTCTTGCGGGTCGCATTGAAGGTCAATAGTTCTTCAAACCTGAAATACCTGCCCACAAAAAAACAATCAAGCGATCAGAAAAGGTTTTCATAAAAATCATTTAATCATTTAACAAAGTTATTTGCTCTTTCAATGAAATATGCCAGTTGATCAGACCTAAGTTTCAAATCAGGGTTATCTATATTTTTGAAGAAGCATTGAATACTTAAGTAGTCTCTCAAAGCGGCATCATTGCATGAGTTGAACCCGTTGACAATAATATTTGAACTCGTGTCAACGTAAATATGAAATTAAAACATTCAAACGTTTCACTCTTTCGTCAGTGGGGTCATAACGTGAAACAATTAACTACAAAGGCTGGAATTAAGTAACAGCGTAAATCGTAACACCGTCCATTAGCATATGAATAGAAGCAGTTCTAAAACTTTATGCGACACGGTTGCGCTGTATTGACTATGGGTTTCTGCCATCTATGAATAAGCAATATTTCGTCGTTGGCTTCTTCTGCCCTCTAACCTCTAATCTTCCTTTATGACCACTTATTCTATCTCTTGATCTTACGGGCCTCACTTTCACCTCTCCGCGGACAGATGACGATTATCTAACATCTTCTCTAACATCCATGCCTATTAAGAACCGGTCCGTGGAATGATTCTACGGATGAGATCCATTGACACATCGAATTAAATGCTTTCTTCGAGTCTATGTTACCTATGTTTAGTTATGATTTCTTAACATGGTTAAGCTATGGTGTTTTTTTAAACAAGTAGACGAGTTTCACACGTAATTGAGATGTTTATAAGATTTGATTAGAAGAATATATATATATATTTTTAATCATTGTAGATAATATTAACAAATCACAAATGAAATATGAAACAGAAAAGACACAAATTAAAAAAAAAAGTGACCGTCGCATCTGGGGCTTGAAAGGACCTCTCAACCTATCCGGGATCAGCGCTCTATCCAAATGAGCTATTTCCGCCTTGTAAAGTTAATAATATCTTCAGTGATTAAAAAAATATTACGATGAGGTATATAAGTTATAATAAGTATTTCCAATGAAAAACTTTTTTATTTTTTATTAAATGTGTATTTATTTTGATTATTATTTATATTTTTAGTATACTGTGTATCCTGACGAAGGAAGCTTCGCTAATTTTATTAATATTATTTATTAATGTAGGTCCCATTCCATTTGGCTTGTAAAAATTACCGATAGATACATATTCTCATTTAATATTTCAAAGATATAATGTTTTAAAACATTAATCATAAAAAAGTAAATAGGTAAACCACGGTAGGGATATATATTTCAAAAGTATTAACCCAAAAAAACTATTATTCAGATTTATATCAAAGAAAACATATATTATTTTATAGCCTTGGTCATTGCTGCTGCAGGTATCTCAGATGATCAACAAAGTCTTAAAATAATAAAAAATAACTGCCTTATTAAAATAACAACAAAAGGAAAATAACGAAATTAATATTTTTAATAAACTACATAGGTATATGATGAGAATTAAAATTTTCCTACTGGCATAGGCAGTACATTGAAATAAACTAGTTCTACTGGCGTATATATTATGTAAGGTATATATAGAACCTATGTATACGAGTATATGATGATATTTCACCATGTGATACAGAAAAAATAGCAAATATTCTCTAATTATTTTTTATCCCGGTAGAAATCTCCTACTCATGATTCAAAGACATACATTATTGAAAATAACCATAGCAATCTGGTAAAATACATACAGCGCCCTTGAGGTGATTTTTCACAAAAACGGGGCTATACAAATCATCCAACTATTATTATTATTAGTGGAGATTAAATAAAATGTTTTTTGAGTAAAAAAAACTTAATAAAGGTCCTGGACTTGTTAAAATTCCCCCTTTATTTGTTAGTTGCTCCGTAGATTCTTTATATTTACCGTTTTTTATTAATTTTAATGATTTTTTAATCGTTGGAATTTTTACCAACTTGTGGAAAGAAGCCGTTGTACCAGTATTCAAATCAGAAGATTGAGAAGATCATTATTGATGCATGCAATATAATGCGATGCACAGTAGAATCATTTTAAATATATTCTTGCTTGTGTAGTGGCGTACTGTATCGTTGGAATACTCCAGGGATAAGAGTGTACTACAGGGGTGTGTTCCAAACTATTTTGAACCAATTTGAAATTGAACCAATTAGTAATTTATTTCGTTGATTTTTAGGTGTGTACTATTTTTTGCAGTGACTGCACTTTAATTAATTTGCAGTTTCATTACGTATCACAAGTATTTAATAGCAGCAATTAAATGAAAATCAAACAGACAGGTAAATAAGTGAGGTCCTTGGTCGAAATAACGTTGTTCACTTCCGATGAGTATGTATTCATATGTATTCACTTTGTAACAATGTGTTGCAAGGTTGAGGAACAATACACTAAAAATACGTGAATGGCCTTAGAGACGCCATCAAAGAATTTCAATTCAATCACAATTTGGTTAAAATATTGGCTTATCTTGCACGAAAAGATTAATCTTAATACTTAAGTTCCTTCCACATCACTGGTTTGCCCGATGCTAACTAAAGCCACCGCGTCGAAAAGTTCGACCATCCGGTAGTCTTTTCCTAAAGATGGAAGGCTTGACTTTAGGAAAGAACAGCCGGATAGTCGAATCTTTCGACGTAATGGCTTTAGTTAGTATCCGGCAAACCAGTAATGTGGAAAGCCAATTAATACAGTTAGTACCTATAAGATTTCTAAAGATAAATTTTTGAAAGAATATATTTTAAAATACTCCACGGTAATGAAAACTTATGAATTAAAAGTTTTCTACTAGTAAATTACAGATTGCTGAAATCTTTCATTGAAACGTGCAGTAAACATTTGAAGGAAAAAATCGTAACTAAAGCGCTTTGTTCGTATTCTAAACCAGGGCATAGACCTCAAAATACGAACCACGTGTTTAACAGGGGTGTACAGTTATGAACTACAATTACTTTTTCATTTTACGAAATTTAAAACATTTTGATGAAAGTTCAGTTTTTCAGTTGTAAAAATACAAAATTTTCTGGAATATCGATTAAATACCAAATGAAATAATGCAAGACCGATGTAAGAGTGATGAATAAGTTTATTTTATTTTTAGTTTATCGACTAAGCATGCTTATTTAATTAAGTACTAGTTGATGTTTACCCGACCTTGCTCGGGTACAATAATTGATTTGACAGCGAAAGTAACTATTTCCAAATAAAGAAAGATTCATTTGAATATTTTATTTCATTCCAAACGTTTATTTTTTCAAAATATATCTAAATCATAAAGTTCTTAAGTAGGTACCTATTCGTGTTTTCCATTTTGAAAATATTCTACACAAAAAACCTTCTTCTTTTGAATATGCAATCTGTGGCTAACCAAAGTTTTATATCTATGGGCTAACCTAAATAAAACATGGTGGGTTCAATATTTTTCATACTAATTTTAAAACGTTATAGCAACAGTTTTACATATTGGATTTCATTCAAACTCTAAACCTTCCCGGCACTAATAAGAACAAAGTGTGCTATTTTCAGCGAAAATCGGTTCAGTAATTATTGAGAAAATCGAGGACAAACAAACAAACACACTTACATATTAATTCGGCGAAATTTGGAAATGACCTGATAAGTGCAAAGCGGTATTATAATATATTAGATCCTTTGACAGATTTTAATTAAACTAACCGTTATGATTGTTCACATATAATCACGTGGTCATTGTGTTTAGAGTGCTTACAAATTAAATATATACATCAGAATTTTAGCATTTTTAATCGAAAATTAGTGCATCGGTAACCGTATGTTTACACCAAAAAGAAAATAACCTAAAATGCAGTTATCAGGTTATTCCCACTATCGAATTATTATAATAAATTTTTATTTATTAAAATACGTACTCGTATATCAAATATTACAAGGAATTATTAATTAGTAAAATATGTTTTGAATTATTATAATAATGCGACATGGAGATTGTTTGAAAGTGTCTAGCTATTAGACGGAGGAAGGAATGTTAAAAAAAAATTGACCAGCAAGTGAATGGATAAATAATTCTGGTATGCATTAGGAATACATAGTAATATCACATAATTCATAGATATATTGAATAGTATGTATGAGTCAATCTATGAATATTAATAAAGCAAAGGAATGTGTGCCACGACAAGGTTCATCCTGGATATGGCATGCCATATTGGTTAGTTATCTAAATGCTAGTGTAATGAAAAGGCTTAGGAAGAGATGGTTAGGTGATTTGAAATTGAATGGGCAAAATTATAAATACCCCGGGATGTTTATGGGATTAACAATAACTTAAAAATATTAAAAAATAGTAAATATATAGGTGTGTGTGATTGTGGATGAATAATGTTACGTTACAAAAAGATGGCACGCCCCTGTTGTTCATTGTGCAGTTTTACTGAATTAAACCTATGACAAATTGACAAAATTATTCTAAGCTCTGTCGCAACTTCCGTAAAAAAACGGAACCACTTTGATAGTTTCAAAACACAACTTACGACGTTTTTGTTGTTCTCCGTGCTCTGTTCTAAGTGATTTTTCACGTAAAACATGGTCCCTCGATTATCTCATTTACACAGAAAAAAAACTCACCACTGCACTATTACTGAATAGCGAATGAGAGACGTTGTAAACGGGTCATGTTTAAATTAATCTTTAGAAAGAACTACTACAAACATTATAAGTATGTTTGTCATAAATGTATTACAATTTATTGTCATTTAATATTGTGTACGAAAATATATTTATGAATAAATATTTATAATATGATTCATGTACCTTCTAATGAAATAACTTTTAGTTTAACCCGGCTTCGCCCGGGTGGCAACGAACCATTATTTTCGACAGTGAAATGATTATTTCGGACCTCCATCGCTCATGCTGGAAATAATGATGACGCTGTTTAATTTCAATTCAACGATGGTTCAACTGGTTTTTAGATAATGCGTAATAAATAGTAAGATGATATTTCTTAGGCAGATGATGCTCATTTGTCTTAAGTCTAGTAAACGGGAATACTTTTATTCATCTTTGAAAACTCCTTTATGGTTAGTGTTGACATGATGAATGATACGTGATGAAAATAGTAATAGTATTATGTTATATTATATTATAAATTATGTTGCCAGTATTCATAAAGCGGTGAATCTATATTACACATAAACCACGTAGGTACATAGTTAATGCAATTTTCTTGTTTCCAAAACAGAAACAAAAAAAAATTCCGTTTATCGTATATTTGTACGTAATGACACTTGGATGATAGATGCTCCGAATTCTTTGTGCATAAATGGTTCTGTCAAATAGAAAGTCATCAATTGAATTGTTCAATGGAATGAAGGAAGAGTTCATGCAAACATTATCTACAAAATGAGCTTACTATTAGCGAGGCTACTACAATATGGCTCTACTTGATTAGTATCGGGTAAGTAGGTTCTGGGATTTGACGATATTAAAAGTGGGTAGAGATCAACTTGGTTTTAAAAATCGTATGGAGCTGCTTAGGGCTGTATAATATAATTGCTTTACATAGGAAATGGATTTTACGGCGGTTACAATGTCATGTAAAAATGATGCTGGCGTGGCTGCTTTACCAATTTTTACTGCTCAAAAATTGAAAAATATTACATCTATATGTAGGCACCTATATCTATGAATGATTGGGCTGTGAGGTGAAAATAATTGCATTTACCTAGACATTCCCGCAAAAACAAGAGGTCAGAACTCACAGTGCGAGTGATTTTTACAACTTCAAAATTGGCATAGATTTTATGTATTTACGCTTAAAGGTCTATTCACATCTACCAGCACCGCACAGCGCAGAACAGAACAGAATAGGCACGAGAACATTAGTTGCTTGAGTTATCTATAACGCATTCATATTACGGCATACGTAGGCTTAACGTATCTGCGCATGCATAGGCCAGAACCGGCCGAGATTGTTGTCTATAGTACTTTGACGGTGCTGTTGCTTACTGGTGACATCTGCGCCTGCGCAGTTAGTATGAACACATGCCATTAGTACCGCCATATTGGCATTGCAGTTGGCGTTAATATACGCAGATATTGCTAGAACAAAGAAGGTAGACAACAAAAAATTCACTGAAGTGGTCAGGGAAAAATAGTTATTAAATAATAATAAATACGGGGACGGGATTATAAAATCCTCATACATGTTGAGGGGGACGCTAACGCTCAGTTGAAACCAGTATTGGCCACTGTGCCGAGTTTGTGATGAGCTGCACGGTGTAATGCGAATACTCGCATCTGTGCCGTTCCTGCACTGCACTCTTATGCAGTGCACGGTGCTTGTAGATGTGAATAAACCTTAATGCTTGCTTATATGATATAATTTTAAAAAAAAATTATGCTTTATAAATACTTCTTTATAATTTAAAAGTTTCAACTCGCGGTTTAGCGGCACATTTACCATCTTGACACGAAAACAATAAACCTTGTGACACAATTTGAATGGGGAAAAAGTGTCTCGACGGCAATCAATGAGCCATCACATCCTCTTTAACGGAAGACAAAGAATAATGCCCATTATCCAACCATTCAGAAGGTAATACTGTGACAAAAGCCTACAGATATGTTCTACCAAGATCATATTTATATATATGGATCAAAGCAACGATGAAAATATTACATAGCAGTATTATCACTTTTTAAAAAAAATTCATTTTATAAAGTATTTATCAGATAATGTTTTGAAATGGGATTAATTTGGTATCTACCTAAAATGAATGTCAATGTAACTACTATGACAGGACTATCTATTACATCCAGATTTAAAATGCAAAAGGTTTTTATTTGTACAAAACCTTACAAAGTCTCATGCTTCGATCACACAATCGCCAAACGTCGCAACCCGGAGTCAGTTCGGAGTTGGGACGTTGGCCCATCGTATAGTGAGTGTAAATCGGGAAACTAAACCATCGGCCAACGCTCCACCCACGAACTCCAGACTAGTGATGCCATTTTAGCTAAAATCTATCGATCTACCGATATTCATAGAAAGTCTACCAAAATTTATAATATTATTGACACAATTCGTTTCTCATTAGGTACTCATAATACCGGAAATAAATATAACGGAGAGCTGTTGCGCCTGTTTTAGTTCCGTATTTTATTTTTACGCGCAGCCTGAGTCAGATTTCAGTGGAAAAAAATTAACAACTAGCCCCGATTATACATCGGATTACATGCAATTCGTTTTTTGGGGTGATTTTTTCATGAAAAACGGTACTACACAAATTATCCAATGACTATCATTATTAGCATAATACGCATAATGCATATTTTGACATTTATTTTAGGGTTAGTTACATATTTGAGTATTTTTTCGTCATTATCAACATAGTTCAAACATGTTTTATTCTTCGCGCAGCACGTCCGTCGGGATCGCCTGCCGAACTCGTACCGAACAGCCAATGTGTGGAGGCCGGTTTGTGTCAGTTCGGTCAACTATTTTGAAGGTTGGGCCAACTATTTCACCACCGGGGCGATCTCTGGCGAACTCGCCGAACTCGAGCCAACGCTAACCCAACGCATACGAACTATCCCTCTACACAATCGCCCAAACGTTCGAGTTGGGAAGTTAAGCGGTCGTGTAGTCGGGGCATTACACATATTTGAATGTACTGGCGACGTATACCAAACTTAATGAAGGTTGGGTCACGTGCACTATTCTTCCCCAGGGGTAATGCGTTGTTTCTTATGTTACCATCAAAGTTTTCCAAAAGTCTTACTGACAATATAGGCACATTATTATTAATAATTTCTTCAAATGCTTGATAACTTTGTGGCATCATTATTAATTATATTAGTAAATTATTATTAGTAAATTTCAGCTTTTACCAATTGATTTTTACCTGGCAACTAATAAAACACAGCCTCCGAAAATCTTCATCAATGTTTGTATATACTCAATACAACTGCAGGTTCAAAATCATTAGTCAATCTACGTTAAGACTTCCGATACAAAATTATTCACGTTTTTTTGCTGACCTTGTTACGTTCAGGCCGAGGTGAAAGAATTTCGAGCTAACGTGTCTAGTCTAGTTCAGTTCCAGTAGACAGGCAAGAGAAAAATTCTTATCAAATCGTTTATTATAATCGTAATACATAATAGCAAACCGTAGACACTTCTGAATATATTGTAATTATCTCGTTTAAACTTTGTTTTTGATTCAGCAGCTTTTTTATTTCGTTCGTCCCAAATTTGCGAAAACTGAACTGAATTTAGCTGAAGATCAAATATTATCAACCTCGGAATAATGTCTAGGTACATTGATTTACATAACTAGTATTAATTTGCCTTTATTCAATTCAAAAAGCTGTGAGGTCATGTTTGTAACGTCCGTTTTTTGTCAGTCGGTAAAGGACTTGGTAAAACAATCTGGATATGTAGATTGAATAAACTGGAAATGCACATAGTTAACCTTTCGATAACCATACATTTACGATGCATGCAACAAAACTCCAGAAATACCAGAAAATAATTTGTTAGATACCATCCTACATAAAATTTAACAATCAACAGTTTAACCCATTTAATAGCAGCGCCCATACATAATAATAATACTTGGATGATTTATATAGCGCTGTTTTTGTGAAAAATCACCTCAAGGGCGCTGAAACATGTAATGAAGATTTATATCAGATAAGATTTAAGATTCTTATGGCCAGTGGTATTATGTTGTTGACTTTCTGAGCATTAACCAGTGTTGAGATTCCTCCTTCTTCAGCCTTGCGGTGTCAATCTTCAGTGACATCTGCCTTCATGATTGGTAATATATAACACATCAGAAGTGTACATATATGCCTAAGTGTACATATACCTGTTAAACGATTATGGAAACATTATAGAGGTTAACTCACAAAACTCTCATTAAAAAAGGACTAAATATGCGCTAAAAATAATCCGTTATTGATTATGCTGTTATTATTACTTAGGGATTACCTATCATATTTCTTGGAAGCATTTAAATAACTACATAAAGTGAGAATACAAATTAGTTTTAATAAAAACGAACTATTCATTGTAAAAGGCATAATAAAATTAAAGTAAGAAACACTTGAAAGGAAAAAAAATAAAACAACGTAATATTAAAAAAAAGATGGGAGAGACGTGTATTTTTTATCGGCAGCAATAATGTTAACCGTTTAAATGTAATCTCATTGAATCAAAATAAAATGTCGACATCAAAGAACAGCAATGATCTCCCGGCAGGTACGACCAATGGTAGAGTCCTGTACGTCGGGAGAAAAACAGTATAATATGATGTCGATGACGTAAATAACCAATAGAATTAAAACAATCTGTCTTTGAAATTTAGTTATGTTCGTTTTTCATCTAAGATACGACACGATGCACCACACCAGTTAGGAGTACTCTTGTCTCGGTGCGACCGGTACACCGGGGGCTACTGAATTTATATGATGTGCTCCATGGATAAGAAGACGGTTGGAGTTTAATCAGTTGATAAGTACAGCAACTTCAAATAAATATTAAAGGAACGAATAGGCTTGGATCAAGGATTATTCATGAATTATTCTTAGTTATGTTATCTTCGGAAATAAAAGTTGATTTCAAAATAATGTATTTACAGACGGTTGGTTTGATTTAATGTATAAGAAAATAAGTAATTACATAAGTTGTTGAAATATTTGGTAAGGGGTAGGTAATTTCCAACTGATGCAGATGTGATTGAGGTTCTTTCAGGTCAGTATTATGAAATCTATCAATTAAAAATAACATCACTGACTGAACCGATCCCGATCAATTCGTCAACGTATTAATAATGGTTCTATCCGGATACAGACATAATAAAAAGCACGACTGTTCTGCAAAAAGTTAATTGTTGCAGTGTTTTAAACTCGCCTACAGTAATAATAGACCAATTGCAATATAATGTAATCTATAATACTAGAAACTTGTTTCTTAATTAGTTTTTCTTAAATGAAATACTTACAGCATAGGTATAATATGTAGGTAATATAAAAAAAACTTTTTACCTGCACTTTTTTACAAATTTCTGATAGTTACTAAAAATATTAGAAATCTGTCCCATCATTAACCCTTACCGGTCGCATGACCCGCACTGCAAGACAATCCCATATCATTAGAACGGTTGTGTGACTCGCACTTCGCGACACGGCGAGAATACGAGTGATTGTGATATCAATTCCCTTCATTTTAATTCCTCTACGATTAATCCTGATAATCAAACTTCTACGGAATGAAAAAATATTATATTATTTTGAATATTGTTCAAAAACACTACAAATGTTTTTTTTAATTTATTTAAAAAAAAATAATATACTAATTTAACAAATGCCAATACGAAATATTTCATATTTTTAAAATCTATTTGTGTGGGTTGTTTGCAGAGAATTGAACGCGCGACGTCCAGACGCGAGTCTAGCGCTTTTTGAACTACTAGACCACAGACCAAGCGGTTACATTTTATTGTATTTATAATGTACACAACAGACACAAGGTTAACATAAAACAATTCCAAAGAAATAAGAAAAGAATAAATACTAACCGTCCGATAACGGTGAGCAACAATATGTAAAAACATAAATAGATAAATTGCAATCACATGTCTACAAAAACAAAAAAGAACGCTAGAAAACAATGTTTGGGTCAAGTGAAGTTAAGTGAAAATAATAGATTTCAAAAATTTAATAAAGTTATGGGGGCTATCGTCAAATATGTCCGGAATCCTACCACTACAGTGGATGTTATTTGGTCGACACATTCGCGCAAGAAATTTTGAGAAAGCCAAGTTGGTTCTCTGGAAAGTAATAAGGAAAATTTCAGGGATTCTTCGATGGTGGTTGATATTAATTTTGATTGTAGCCAAGAGGGAAGGGATATGGTTATTTATAATTTCGAAAAGAAATTTGATGCAGTTTTGTCACGACGATCATTTAATGTTCCAATAAAAAATATTCAGTCGTTTCTCATAGTACATATTGAGTACAGTTAGTTTCATTGTGGTGTTTTTTGCACCAATATATTCTAAACAGTGTTTCAAAACTCGGCCTTCAATAGATGTCTGCCGACTTACAATTAAATATTCATAAAGAGCCTTTTTTCTTCAGACAAAAAAGAAAAATGACAATCATTGAAAAATTACTATTTCAGTGAGAATGCTTCAATGAAAGTTTTTAAAGAATGTCGTTTGTAACGTGAAAGGTTTATTATTATTTTACGTTACGAAGGCTTGAACTACGCAAGATATTGTTGTTATTTCGTCCATATACAAATTATAGAGTAAAAAACTATGTTAAAAAAACTTTATAGAAGGTACATAAGCAATATGTATTTCTAAGCATTAACCTTTCGAAATTGGGGCATATGAAATACATCACGAAAGTAACATTTGAAGAAAAATGTTTAGGAACCTATGTTCGTACCTTATCTATCTAGTCCAGCTACTGATTTAATGATATATTTCATCTTTGTAAATTATTTGGGTTTTTGTAAACTATCTATTCGTTTTACTAAATCAAAGCCCCTTTCACGAGGGAGCAAATTGTTCGGCGCGGAGTCTTTTTGCATAGTATTCAAATCGAACGCTTTTTGTAACAAAGCGAGCTGTCATGATTTGTCAGTTTATTACTTACGCTTTGAGTAAACACGAAGTTTTTCATTGGTTTTCGAGTAAACAAAACGTTGAATTGACAAAATGATGTAATAATATTCGTTTCCTTTCAAATATAATCTTATAGTCATTCACACAAATAATATCTATTAATTTTTAATATTGACCGTTCGAAAAGCTGAAGTACGCGTTTTGTTTGTTTGTAACTAACTTGAGCCTCTATAATATCTAGTAGCCGCATTAGTAATAGTTGCTGGGCTACAACTTTAATAAAATTCATAATGATTATTTATTTTTTTTAAAGTTTTATAAATTTAATAATAACTATCATTATTAAATTTAAAAAAAAATGTACATTTATAAAAAAAAATCTGCTACGTAGTTATTATTACATTTGATAGCTGTTTCACCTTGCGAAGGCATTATCAAACTGTGAAGAAGCCTCTTATAGGCGGACTATTAAGAGAGTTAATTAAAGATAACATATAAATAAAAACATTTTATTAGTTTTATTACAAGTGCCAACATGAAAATAATAAAAACAGATCGTCTCTAAGTGGCTTCCCTACAGTTTAATAATGCCTTCGTAAGGCGAAATAGCTGTCACGCGTGATAATAATTATCTACCAGAACTTTTTTTATAAATAAACTGTTTTTTAAATTTAATAATAATAATTTCTTCAAATGCTTGGTAACTTTGTGGCATCATTATTAATTATATAAATTGAAAATACACTTTGTATATACCACTTTACTTAAAATATATAAATATTTCTACATGTTTCGATAGCAATGCTATCATCTTCAGGAATAAAAGATGATAGCATTGCTATCGAAACATGTAGAAATATTTATATATTTTAAGTAAAGTGGTATATACAAAGTGTATTTTCAATTTATATAATTAATAATAATAGTTAACATTAAATTTTATATTGTTATTATTTAGTTCTGCATTTTGAAAATGTCTTTGAACGCCGAAGCAGCTCTTACAATAATAAAACAAAACTTAAATACTTGCGGAACTTAATAATTAAATTACTGAATTTAAATTACTTTAAATTTAAAATTGCAGATCAAAGGAAACAAGGAGATAAAATACTCCTTTTGTGAAAAACTTAAAAAATAATAAGGTCAATAAACCGAGCAATACGCCTTTCAGACGTATTGTTCATAATTAATTGTTCAAACGTAAATGTAATCATTTAAAATAAAGTAATTTTAATTCCCATCAAAGCTTCCTAATTCATATACTTGAAACTAGTAATTTACCTCATTTGTTGAATATAGCAAAACCATTATCATTGTTTCAATCCGTTTTCTCGTACCTATCGCCAGTTCTATTTACATAACGCTGGCCGCTGGTATCTTTTTTGTATGGAATAATAATGGCAACGAAAAATCTAAATTCGTAATGTAAAGTACGTAAGCGTTTAACAGAGTGAGACGATCAATAAAATTGGTTAACATTTTACGGTCGTTAGCCGTGGCGAGTTTTATGTGAATTCGGCACGAGTTCTAACAGGGCTGCACGAATAAAATCATTTTAATCAACGCTTTAGTAATTACTTAATCATTTGACTTCAATTACTAAAGTAAGTAATAAATAAATTTTAATGAATAATTTTAGAAAACATTTTAATAAATTTTATCAATTTGGTGATTTTTCTAATACTCAATAATTAAGGAGCCTTTTTTTAAAAAAATATTGAAATTGCATATAACTTTTGTCATGCGAGAAATATGAGAACTGTAACCCGACTTTGTAAGCATTTTACACATTTTTCGTTTTTTTCTTCTGTAACGTGAATACCGCACAAAAGTCCCAATTGCTCCGTCTGGAGCCAGTGGGAATATGGCATCCTCATTTGGGGTATACTATGAGGCTGATAATGGTGGGGAGGAGAAGGAGACGAGGAAAGGGAAGGTAGTAAGCACCTGGTTATTCAGATTTGATCACTAAACATTCCAAGTAACGTTTCGATTCTCAATGGTGGTCTTTTACTAGGGCGATAGTGAGAGTATCTTCAACCATTTATAAGTTTTTTGAAATAATAGGTACGTATACCTATGCAATATGACACATACTCATTTTTAAATGTTTCCATTAATATTTCAAATACTAATATTTATAATACTTGTTAATGGCTTTGATATGGGTAATCGGCAATATTTCTATCAAAATTTACCTAAAAAGTCTGCATTCAACTTATGAAACATAGTTTACAATGTTAACAGTGCTGGTTTCTTGTTTAAACTTTTCCATTTTTGATTTTGTGGCTAAACATAGATTATATATTTTGGGCAATACCGAATAAAAATAAAACAATATTTCTTTGGTCTTTAGAGGGCCTATCTATAGTATTTCTGTCGCAGTTTGGACGACCACTACCGTTCCTTTGTCATTCCTCGTTGCTACTTACCTCATTCCTCTCACCCCCGAAATGTTATTCCAGTCCTTGGGAATAAGGTCTTAACCTACAAATTTCAGACAGGAAAAGGTGTGCAAATTCTTAACGTCAGCATTTACTATTCGATATTTCATATTGTGAATATTTGACGACAAAAAAGCCAAATGAAAACGTTCGAATCATTTTCGTGTTTTATTAGTTTACAATGTACGCCCTTTACGTATCCCTCGAGAAACTGCATTTGTCATGATTTATAGTTTATTATTCTGAATATTTACCTCTGAAAATGGAAACGTGTGCTCTAATCATTAGTTTTTTAACGCATGGGTAACATAAAGATAAGCAATATGCTAATGCATAAGAATGCTTACAGTAAATAAGTGTTACCACTTAAGCTCTGTGACGGGAGAAAATTACTATAAAATGCATTGTACAAGTACATAAATTATTATGTATTGCGCAATATGAAAACTAATTTAAATAATTATTCAATATTGAAAAAAAACATGATTATACGAAGACTCTGATGATCATCAACTACACGTGCCAATTCTGTAACAAGCTTGTCGACAAATAATTGCATGGCATTAGGAATCCACCATCTATAAACGGAGAAAATGTAATCTATGATGGTTGGCTTGCCAACTTTAGAAACCGAAAGTGGTCTACAGCAGTTGAATATTTTTAGATTTCTTGAACTGTTGGAACTATCTTTAGGGCTGAGTAAACTACATTACGTTACAATGGCCAAGCGGAATACTTTTTTTTTAATTGATGATTTTCATTTATAAAAAAAATACTATTGTTTTAATTTTTTAATAGGCATTTAGATATTACGACTTAAACAACATTTTAACTATACTTAAATAATAAAATAAAAAAAAAACAATTTTGCTTCGTGGTTTCATAGATGTATGTAATAATATAATTTATATACTAATTGTTCTCCTTTTAATAGATTAACAACCTCCCAATTAAAGTAAATTCATAATAATTTCTTCAAAAGATTGGTATTCACTTTATGGCGTCATTATTAATAAGCAAATTAAAAATTACTTTGTATTTACTACTTTATTAATATATTGATATGTATATACCACTTTATTGATATGTACATATCAACATGTTTCGAAAGCAATGCTTTCCTCATCAGGAATATATAGAATATTATTTTATTTTATTCTGTATTCCTGGTGAGGAAAGCATCGCTTTCTCAGCATGTTGATATGTACATATTAATAAAGTGGTGAATACAAAGTAATTTTTAATTAATTTATTAAATTCATAATAGTTGTTTTTTTAATATAATAATGGATCACTAGTTTTGATATGGCGTGAGTAATAAATATCTTCTACACATTATGATTTAATAACATGCCTCACTATAAACTATGTTATTCTAGGCCATAAATCGTTTTTGTACACACAACTAAATTATATAAGTGGTAAGACGTAAAACAACGATTTTGGATTAAATTTAAATTAAGGAAATCGCCAGTAGCTCCTATCACCTTCAAATTGTTTTGAATAGTTAAAAATTACATTTCGTTTCATTAATCCAAAGTTCAAATTAAGTATCGAATTACTGAGGGCCACATAGTAGTGATAGGAACAAATAACATAAAATATAACGCACACTAAAAATTAACGTAATACTTGTGTGTGGCTTTTGAATTCTTGGAGCAATACCCACGGCTATTAATTTATGGTTTGACATATTTATTAAATAAAACAGACACTTTATTCTGAACCACTAATTTATTTTAAAAATGTACTACACCAAGTGGTTTCGCTTATCCCAAGCTTTCTCAGGGTAATATATAGTGAGCATAAATTTTGGTGAGATATACAAAATATAATAAGAGGGAGAAAAGGCATAAAACGAAACAGTGTTTTGTATGTTCAATATGCTCACTCTATGTAATTTTGTTTAGTTTTAAATATTACCATAATGAAACTTGCGGTAAGTGAAACCGGTTGGTGATATATTAAAAATAAATTATTGGTTAAAAACAAAGTGTTTGTTTTACTGTTCTTTTATTTTTAATAAAGCGTAACTATTCACTAACCTTTAGTATTATAAAGCCCTGTTCCCACATTTTCCTTTGACACTGGGGTTGACACTACAAACACAGAGCACCCTACCAACAAAAATGTCGCGAAAAACTTCTTCGAGCAGTGCATTTTCACTAATATCCAGCAAGAAGCACTAAACCAACACAAATGAGTGCAATATTTAAAAGAGAACCAAACCAAATTCACTTTCAAGCTATCATTACAATGATCCAAGAAAAATGTCAAAATATTTCAACGCTATTCTGATTTTGATTTTGAAATCGCTTGAACTGGATTTGCCGCCGTTTTGTTTACAACAACTTGTCTAGTAGTTAGTTCGCTCCTTTATCGAGTAATTGTAAAATTTAGTACGGTTTCGTATGCGGGCACGGCGGTGTTGTTAGCCTTTCGCGTTCAGGCTTCTACTGATCGCGCGAGGCTACTTTCTACATGTTTTATGTTATATTCTTGGACGGATAGCGGCAAATAGCGGGCATTGTGGCTTGTTGCACTTCGACACAGCTGTACTTGCCTTGTAGACGTGGATTATCAATGGTAGAGACGACCGATTAGGATAAATGTAACGCGATGCAATTTTGACACAGCTCTAGGCGAATGTGGTGTCACGCCGCCCAATCTATATTGTTATCTTGATTTATTTTGTATTAGGCACAGAAATGATCGGTTTTATCAATAGACACTCTTTAAATAAAGTTTAAATTTACAAGTATTTGATTACGATTTGAATGATAATGCACGTCGCAATGTTTGATGGTTAGTCATTTGAGGGAATGTAGGTATATCTATACCAAAATATTCAAAAAATATATCATATGACCGGTATTCTATATAAACGATGAATTTTTAGGAGGCGTTGCAATGGAGCTCTCAGCGGCAGGACTTCATTACGTATACGTATGGAGAAGTATGTTATTTTTATATATGTATTGTAATTATATAAAATATAACTAATTAACTAACCATCACGCCGTTTCACCGCAGGGGTAGACAAAGAGGACATACTGCCAAACAATTCGGTCTTGACGCACACTCTTTGCTTAATTCACATTCATAAATTGTGTCATATATACTCTCGACATAACCCGACTCAAGGATTTGGCTCATTTGATCGTGCCATGTCTTCCTCGAGCGTCCCCAACTTCTTCTACAATTCACATTCGCGTCATATATTCATTCTTCTTACACTCCTTTTTTCGTTCATCCGCTCTACATATCTAAACCATCTAAGATCATCTCTATCTACATCAGCCTTGCATTCTTTGCTAATCTCAACATTTCTCACACGGTCATACATGGTTCTACCATGTATATTCTTGATCATCCATTAGAAAAGTACAATATGTTAACTATCACTGTTAACGTAAAGTTCATTGCTTGTTTTTTATTTAATCCATAAAATATAATTTAAAGTTACAATTACTGTGTTATGGATCTATATGGTATCGTTTCAGGAATAAAAAAGGGTGTTTACACATTAAAAAAAAGTCATATAAATATAGGTAGCAGTGGCGTACAGTCCATTTCTGAAAAGAAGTGCCTAACATAAGAAAAAAAAGACATACAAATAGTATATCAAAAAATGAAAGTAAAATGACTTCAAATATATTCATGTATTCAGTTGGCAACAACAATCAGAGGAAAATGATAATATAGTGGCCATTTACAAATATTCACTGCACAATCCTTAATCGAACTGAACACTACAACCTCACACATCCTACCTTTGATCATAGAGCAATGAACGCCACTGATATGTAGGTACCTAACTACACAATTTCTGGAGAATGCTAAAGAAACATAAAATTACAAAAATGTGGATTTTCAGCAGATATGGTGTTTTATACTGCAAATATGTGGAACAAGCGGATATTTCAAACAAATTATCAAAAATATGCAATTATTGAAGAAAGAATATTTAGAATATATCTTTTTAATATTCTCGCACTTATGGTTATGTTTCACTACATGACCGATTTGTGTAAGACAATGTTAGATATTTGTTTAAGTTAACGTACTCGCACCTTTGTTTACGCTCGTGCATGCGGTTTTTACACGCAATGCTTTTTACTCAATGTTCGTAAACAAATTAAATAAAGGTTAGTGTTTTCTCTTTGTGTTTTTCGTTAATTCATAACATTTTCATTAACAAGAGCAATTAAGGCATTCAAGTTTTTAATACATATGCAAAGAAAGACATATAAAAACTGTTACTTTGTGTACATCACGAGTGGTGTAGCTAGGTATATAAAATAATTTCATTGTAATATTCATAGCGTGTAAAAATAATAAATGTTTTTTCCGGTATGTGGGGAGGTTAGTGCAGTGCCAAACGATCCATATAAAAGTGATAAAAAGGTTAAAAGTTGTTAAAGGTATAGTATCGTGAGAAAAACTGACTAGTATTCTTAAAACAACGTTATAGAAGTTACTGGAAATACCCTACTCAAAGTATACCCTGAAATATAGAAGTCGCTGAAATCTCCTTATTCAAAACCCAGTTCGCCTCAGCACAGTATTTCCTAGTGAAGAGGACTATGAAAAAAAATCCATAACACATATGTATTTTTTATATTTATGCCTGACGTTAAAATGTAATTTTTTTTTTAACACACATAGTTGCACAATATGTACCTACCACCCTATTATTAAACGTTTTACGTATGTACCAATATGTTGGGCGTACTGTACGGATATACAGGCCCCCAGATTCTTTAATAGTACACAACTGCTGACCATGTACAAATCGCAGGTGCGTCCCACCGTAGAGTTTGGCAGCCATCTCTGGTCTGAAGCCCCAAAACATCTGAAAAAACCCTTGACTCTTTTCGGAAATGGGCGGTCTATTCGATAGATTCGCCTATCTCAGCAAACGGATTCCAATCTTTGGAGCACGGATGTCAGGTGGGAATGGTATCCTTGTTCTACTGGTATTTTAATGGAAGATGTTCCGAGAAACTAGCGTCATTGATTCTATCGGCACCGGTGCATAGTCGAATATAGAAAAATGCCAAAAACGTGCTCAACATTAATTGTACACGATTGAGAATTGTCAAATGAGAACGGGTCGCTTCTAGAACTCATTCTTTTGTTCAACAGCTCGACTGTGGAAGGATTTGCTGGCATCTATGTTTCCCCCCTCCATCAACACGGGTCTCTTCAAGACCCAGTTTCACTAAAAAAAACCCTCCACACAGTTCACATTATTCCCAAAGATGACATAGGCTTTGAGGGAAATTATTTCCTTTAGGGCCTCCTGTGCGGAGTTACTTAAAAAAATATTTTGTAATTAGCGCTTTAGACGACACATATTTTCATACCTACACCCACATCGAAACCATATCGGGACCCATACCGATTGTTATCAAGTTTTTCTATTTATGTTTTGCTACACGAATGAGGTACTTGCGGATTGAATAAAGATGGATTTTTAACTCTTTGGTATGTTATGGTTTTATTAACCTATTTTAATTAAGAGGTTTTTGTACGAACTGTTAATGGGATTAGTCTCCAACAACGAAATATGCTGTAAATCTGCAAAAAAACACATAAAATATAATTTTTTACAGGTTTTTTTTTATATACCGTTAGAAAATTACGCCAAAGCTAAGGTGATGCTGAAAAAATTGCATAATTTTGTATTAGTTTAATTTCAATTTCACATAATATTTACAATGCTCAATGTTAAATAATAAAACACTTGAATAATATGTTAAATTTAATTTGTATTTAGTATTACAACAAATTATATAAATATCAATGAAAAAAATCCATTACGCATTACGTCATTCTCGAATTGAAAATGGAATTATAGGATGGAAATCTGCGATATCTACGTATACACACAATCTGAATACAATCCAAAAAGAAATCATAAAGACCATACTTAAAGTACCCATAAGATCGCCTTCGATAGATATTTTCAAAATACAAATACATGCAGAAAATATGCTGTTAAAACTATTCAAAAATACGGAACCTTCCACTAAACCATATACTCATGTCACTAGATGGAATCGAAATAGCATAAAAAGCATTCCGTATTATGAAACCACTTCGGACAAAGAACCTAATAACTAATAACATAATATATATATTTTTTTTTTTAAAGAAAGGCAAACATTCCCGGGTTACGAATAACCTGACAATATTTGAAATTCTCCTACTACCTTCACGGTCAGTGGAAGATGTTGCTTGTAATAATAATAATAATAATAGGATGATTTTTATAGCCCCGTTTTTATGAAAAATCACCTCAAGGGCGCTGTACAAATATTACTTCCTATTCTTATATTACATCTATTCTATGAAGTTTTTATTTTTACATTTATTTTCTCTTTTTGGACAGGCTATCATTACACATTATATATAGACCATATAAAGAGTTGCAGTTAAATTATCAAAACTAAATACGGCTTGGTCAAGGTTTTCATATATGTTAAATTGGAAACAAAAAAAAGCTAACTGTATTTATTCCTTATGATATATTGCAAGACGCTAACACAAATGACTGAGTGATTGTTTCCATTATATTCAAGAATGTATTTAAGCTAAGACAATGAATTATTATCCGTATATTTTTAGGATAAATAACAGAGAATACTCTTAAAAGGGGAGTTCGGCGGGGGAGGACGGTGGCCGGGGGGACTGATCCATAGAGCCCTCAAATCTTCTAAATATAATGCATTATTGTATATAAATATGGTAAAGTTAATTCCTCTTTTGATATAACCTCAAAAACGATGTTCGGAATATTAGAAATATGAAAAAAATTTAATGAAAGTACGACTATTGATGTATTTTTACATTTTGGTACACTGGAAAAAGAATAGTGAAGGGATGCTGACATTTTACTACGTGCTTCAATTAAAAGTGGTTAAATTTTAAAGAATGCAAAAAACGTCCAGAATGTTTGCATAAAAATTCAGTATAAAATCTACACAGTGAAATTCGCAAAGTGACGTCACACCCAACAAGCCATAGATTTCGTGCCTTTTAGCGAGCTTTGAAAAATTCAAACTTTAACAATTATTTTAACTATGAAAACGAACTTTAAAAAAAAATTATATTAAAGTTAGAACTAAACATTTAACTGGAGTTCCTTATTGTAACCATCGCGTCATTTCTCACAGGGGTAGGCAGAGAGAATAAAACGCCACACAACATCTTAAACATTAAAAATCCGACTTAATTATTTGATTCCCTTGATCGTGCATGTCTTCCTGAAGCGTCCCAGACTTCTTTTTCCATTCACTTGTGCATCACATATTCTACAGACACTCCTTACGACGTCCAACCGCTCCATAGGCGTAGTAGTAACTGCTCTGTCATTTTCATAAGCGACGCACGACAATAGAAAAAGGTTACAACGAAGCTCTCAGCGGCGGTTCCGTGACAGTTGATCCATGATGTCATGATGGAGGACGTAAAGAGTCGAGGAAGTGAACTCTGGGTAAGACCCAGATGCGATGCCAACTCAGCCACTGACCTGTCATAATATATTTTGCCACAAAACTCCAGAATATCTTTCACACAGATATAAAACGAAAAGAACAGTTTATTGAGTACAAGTCAAGAATTATAGTCTGGCTGAAAGAGGTCAATGAAATAACCTTAAAAATAACACTAAAAATGACACAGAAGACGAACCTAATTAGACGACACCAAAATTTATAGTTCTAGTCCACCTCACCCAAGACCTCCTAGTGAGGAGGATTAAGAAAAAATACAAAAAGTATACATAGTATATAAAATATAATAATTTGTACTTATATACCATTTTCTATTTTAAACGGTTATTCTGTTAACATTTTTATACTTACATAAGATTTTTTACTTTCACATGCTTATTTATACAGGGTGTTAAGTGACGTATCGAACCTACTTTAACCAGTGATTCCTGACCTTATTTGGAGTAAAAAATGTAAATGAAATTTTGGTCTCCGGCGACATTTTTTTTGTTTGAATTTACCTAAAAACATTAAAAGAAGGGTAGTTTTTTGAAAGGTAGGGTCGAGATGAGAGGTTTGGGCGGTTTCTAGGCTGAGTGACCAATAACGACATGTGAAAAAAAATTGCTTGTGTTTGAAAAAATTAAAAAAACTATTATTTGCACTATTTTTTTGATTGCATAGTGAATTAAATATGGCACCTTTTCTTTTTTTTTTAAATGGATTCATTAAATCTCCATATCTTAGGATGGAAATGCCCCTAGAGCTATTTTCCTTGTTGCCTTGACATTAAGGGGTCAGAGCTCTCCGTCAAAGTGATTTTGCTTCTTCAAGAAACATATATCATGCTTTATTAAATATGTTATCATTCGTATAAAAATATATAAAAGAACCAATCAATCACAAAGCGACAAATACACAGGGCAAATCGTAGTACGTTCATTCGGCTAAAAAGTAAGTTTTCCCAGAGCAGTAATATCGTACAATAATACCTGTATTATTTTAGCGTGATATCGTTTCAAGGATATTGGAAGACTAGGTAAGCTGTTACTGCGTTCACGCTAGGCAATTATTTGACCACAACTTTTCAAAAATCTGTTGAAACCGTTGCGTTATTTTAAGGCATGCTCTTATTCAAGTACCAAGAATAATTGTTCAGTACGGTTTTCATGGAAACAGAAAAAAATCTTATTCTTTGCTTTTACGGAAAAAACTTGAAGCTAGATATGTTGAGTAGAAATACAATAGGTCTGAGGGATGATGCGATAGCTCAGAAAGTAGAGCACAAACCTGGATAGTGATAGGATTTGTTAAATTAAAAGCATTCTTGTTTACGTTCTTACAAAAACTATTTTATTATAATTACGAGAATGACAACAATAACACTCATCGAATAATGGAAAGGTTCTACACATTTTTTTATGGATTGTATAGAATTCAGTAGCCTTTCTATATAAACCTTGACAATTATTTTCTAATTTTGTAAGCAATACCATAAAACAGAAATATGTTTGTCCGATGCAGCCAAAGGTCTTAGTCGCTGATATAAGGTGTCAAAAAGCATTTTCTGTGTTGAAGTTCTCTTAAAACGCAACTATTTTAAACCAGCAATGTCTTTTTTGTCATGAGCTATGAACCTATCAAATGAACTCTAATCAATGGTTCAAAAATACACCATATTAGGCGTTCCAATATTTTTTCATTCTGATAAAATTAGTAGGTAACCAAAAATATCTAATAATTGTTTGTATGCTTCTGTGCGCGTTAATGATTTCACCGCAGTATCGTGAAAACATGCAATTAAACGGCGATGGCTAAAATTCAAATAAAGCTGCGATGATACACGCACGCCGTGGTGTAATTGAAAATGAAATTACCTACTCTTGTGGAGAAGGGGAAATTTTTTACATTGATTCTTGTTTCTGAATTTCAAGAGAACAACAACGGTCAGTATTGTTTCCATTGGAGATCTCAATGGCGCAATGACTGTACGATTGACTTTGAGTCTGTATTTTGCGAATTTGATACGAGTGTTATGTTGTTTAAGGGTTTTTTGAAAAGACCATCACTGCTGTCAATTGCTGTAGATTTTTAAAAGGGAGTCAAGTTTTCTATGTTGAATCTCGAACCCTTTGCTTCAATAACAACAGCAGTGCTGTCTATTATAGGCGTTTTCAGATGAGCAATTTAATAATACGAAATATCAACTACAAATAGGGAAGAATGGGTTACATTTAACACTTCGTGGTATCGGACTTTGGATTTTTATTTCAAAACTGACGGCAGAACACCGCGTAACTACATACACCATATTACCAGTTTTGTGCGTCCCCCTAACGGTAAGCTGTGTGTAGTAAGTTTTTAATGGATTTAAAAAAAAATTTGAATAATGCATTTACATTGAATGAAAATAAACGATATCAGGTAAAGCATGCTCAGAAAATACAATCAATTGATAAAACTATAGAAAAGGGAAAAGTTTAATGATTCATTCATAAATGTTACCTATTTCAAAACATTCGGTAATAATTTTCTTCAAAGATTTGTTAATTTTTTTTCCTCTACAGATGGCGGTGTAGCAAAAAAATTTTTTTTGTCAGTTTGTCTTAGTTTTTCCTAGCGGTAGTGTTGGAAACTAAAAAAAATAAAATTTATATTAACCACCGACGTCAGAAGTCCCATTTCGGCGGCTGCAGGCAGTGATCACGTGACATTCTTTGTGGCACCAGCCTAGTCCACTGCCGTCCACGTTTGTTTCGCATGATTTTGACTGCGATATACAAATTACAAACAAATTATAAAAAGGGTCAAACAAAATAACAAAATATTCGGTTTTTGTAAACATCCCGAAACTTTTTACTTATTTGGTGTTTTACTTAAAATGGCGGGACGCGTAGCTTGGCCCTCACCCCCTTACTTTGGATTCTTCCCCTTGCGTGTTAGGGAATCTCTATGTATTATTTGTTGAGTGATATTAACGGATTATTAAATTATTCCGTTTTCTATCGTTTTAACAATCGGTTGTGTTTTCTGAGTATTCCTCACAATCTGATCTTTATTAGTAGACGAAAAATGAGGATGCTGCGATCGTAATTTTTTTTAAAATGGTATCACCGAGATGGCTTATAATAAAATTATTATAATTTACAAAAAGCAATTAATTCTGTAATTAGCGGTAGGTTGGGAAAGAGATGATTCTACATCAAATTATAGGATAATTTTATGTTTAAACTGTTTTCATTATTTAACGATTTGCAAGGAAGAAGATAAATTAAAAGGGAAAAGGATTTTTTTTCAATTTCTGAAAATGTCTTACGATGTTCCGAGATGTTTCTTCAAAACAAACTGTCAAATGCGACAACGTGAAAGCATATCAAAGTGAAGAAGTGAGTAGCTTTGTGTTGCCATAGTAATAATATTTTGTACTTCCAAAATAATAAATATCTACGATTAAATGGAAGATTATGTGTCATAACCTGTTATTCTGTTGAGATGTTCCTAATTTGAAAACAAATATTTTTTCCCTGTCCATTAATTTCTAACAAGTAGCAAGTATGCATATTCAGCAAAAAAAATTGATTGAGGAAGCCAAGTGTATCGCCCAGTGGCGTACAGTTCATATAGTCTGAAAAGCTGTGCCTACCCTAAGAAATTGGAGAGTAAAAATAAATAAAAAGTTTAACCAAAAAACGAAAAAAACCTTTAAGAATGTAATTTTTCCATAACTTTTAAGGAGATTATTACGTAACAGTCGTTTCACGAAAATAAAATGTTTTTATTTTAATTAACTTCGCCTCTTCAATTGCAATCTGACCCGGTTCCTACATGTTAAAAATACTATCCTACTCAAGGCAGTATTTTTAGTTTTATCAAACGGGATACTATTCCCACAAAAATTAATCCTACATAGCCCATATGACACACTTTTCGACGGTATTCGTTTCCAAAAGCTGTATTACATCAAGTATTACGACAAGCATTTTTTCCACAAAATAGGTTCAAATTGAAGTTGCTTTTATCATTTCAACGATGGCTTAATATTTTTTTCATAAATTTTCTCGGCGGTCAAGTGACATTAAGCGGTGACATCTGTGTTCGTATTTCAAAGACAAAGCTCCATTAGCGAATATTAGAACCAAATGATTCTAGACGTCTATCGAAAATATTATGATATATTTTTATTTAAATATAGAAAGTACTTTCTTCTTTATTATTTTTATTCTTATTTATCTATGTGGGACGTGGGACGTGTGACGTGTGGGATCTTAAAACTTAAAAACGCTATTCAATTGCACGGTTGTTTCGAAACTGGTAGCGAATTTATTAATCCAAAAATAGCAAAAGTACATGGTAAATTAAAACTTCCAAATAAAATGTCTAGAAATTGCTATTTAGTGAATGCCGAAAAAATACAAGAAATTGAGAAAAATATTGTTTTTAAATAATAATACCGCAAATTTAATAATCAATTACTTGCCAAATAGTATCCAACCAGTCTGTTTCGATAGTTCCGAATGAATTCCAAATTCTGGACTGGCGGTGAAGTTAGTCTGGAGAACCAGATAAGGAAAAAGGGGTGAAGGAAGTGTACTGAATAGAAACGGGAGGATGCCATCACACTAAGAGGAAAATGTTGCTTGTGTTGCGATGGAGGACTTAGCCAGGCGTGGAATATAAATCGCCACCTGGGTGGGACCCAGATGCGTTTCCAACTCAGCCACCGACCGGTCAATTAATCATTAAATCGTTACTTTCATTCTTTCCACAGATACTTCCGCCTCCAAAAAAACGTTTTTCCGTTCCTAACTGGGCTTCCCTGCTAACTGTTCACGGGGACATAAATAATGAATATTTATTTTGTACCTGTTAAAAAGCACATAAATTCTAAAATGTTAAGTGATATTGTAAAATCTAGGCAGGAAAAATAATAATTACAAAATTTAGACAATGTTAAAAACGTATTAAGAAAAAGAGAAAAAAGAGGCTAAACGAAACGTAATACGCACTCACAGATGGCGACAATTTTAATATTTAAAAAATACTTTTAGCACGTAATACGTTTAAAAATTGAAATAAATCGTTTGTTGGCGAGTGTACAGATTATTGGTGCGACCATGACTTGAACGCAGATGGAGATATAATGTACGCACTAGTAGGTTACGTATAGGTATATGAATTTTATCTTACATAGGCAGTTTGTTTCCAAAGTATAGTACGACATTTTGATACTTAATCTAATTGCTCACAGAGAGGGTTGGGTTTGACATAAAGCAAGGTTTACAGTACTATATTTATTGAATTAGTAGCAATTTTGTTATAGTTCAATGTACAATTCGACGTATCATCAATAAAACAAACCCGTACTTCGAATATGCACGCCTGCCAAATATTAATTTGCAGTCAAAATAATATCAGGGATTTCACTTACCATCTACTAAACTCGCATTAGTGCCATCTTTTGATATTTTATCAAAACACCTACTACTAGATGATTCGTACGCGAAGTATCAAATTATTACTGAAAAAAAAAACAAAATTTATAAATGCCATCTATAAATTCCCCGTAAAACATTTTTATCCCAGAATCAAACCCAATCGTTGAAGAAAACTGCATAGTTCGCACACCTACCATCTATAATTTTTTAGTCTGGTGCGGCGTCCATGACTTGAACGCTGAGCCTTCTGCTATCCGGTGGTTGGAGATATAATATACCCACTCATGGGTTATGTATGTAAATTTTATCTGAAATAGTTTGTATTCAAAGTTCAGTATGTCAGTTTCGGCTGTTCACTCAACTGCCTACAATGAAAGTAGCGTTTGGCACAAATCAGGGTTTAACAGTAATATATTTATACAATACAAATTTGTGATAACTCAATGTTTAACACGTCGTATCATTGATAAAACAAACCCATACTTCAAAGATTATATTTTTAAATCACACGCGTGCCATCTATTGATTTGCAGTCAAAATAATATCAGAGATTTTAACGAGGGAATCGCACCCTTACTGTGGAGAAATCTAAAATATTCGCATTACTGCCATCTCTTAATATTTATTGAAAACACCTCATGCAAGACACTTCATAAGTGAAGTAAAGAACATTTATGGAAAAGAAAATATTGAGACTATGGCCTGCCCAATTAGGCAATGTTATGAGGCTGAAAGTATTGGGGAGGGGGGAAAAGGGGGAAATGAAGGTTGGGAAACACACCAAGGGAAGGTTACACCAAGCATATCAATGGAGGGCTTGCTGGGAAGATTGCTTCCTAGGAGACTATATCGTCATTTCAATCCATTTTAGACGTTATCAGACAAGATTGGGTCTTTGCAACATTAAATTCGACGAGGTTATTCTTACTCCAAGAGGAGACCCTATCGGGGTAACCGTCCAAAGCCCTCCGAGCCGTTGGAGTTTACGCATATCTTTAAAAAAAATTCTTTCTTTGTTAATTTTTTTATTTGAACTTGTATCAATTACTAAATAACATGTGCGTACTGTACTGATACATAAATGTTATATGTATAATGACCAATTAGGGTAAATAAATAAATAAATATCGGACCACTTGTCGTCTATATGAACTGTAAAATAGGGGTTGGTCTTCCAGTCTGCGGCCTGCGAGGTATTTATAGCTCGGTTCAGTTTGTCCAAAGGGTAGAAGAGGTGTTGTTTGAAGGAATTACGGAGTCAAAGGCGGTTGTAGAGATGTCCAGGTAGGAAGAAGAGTCAAGCAGAGTGGAAGGATCGAGTTTGTTGTTGCGAGTTCGAGTGGTGTGATATAGTGCCTGTCCGTTGGATTGGACTTGGATATTATTTATTGGCAGAGTTCCTAAACATTGATTTTACTGACTAACATAATTACAGAAATGGATTTTATATGAAAAATTTATGTAGAGGGTTTTTTTATGGTAGTGTGAAATAAGACTTAAAACTGCTCTGCGACTTGGGGAAGGAATTATTATTTTTATTTGTTTAAATGCCCACTCCTTGCGGAGAATTACTTTGGGTCTTTTGTATTTGGTAATTTCATTTTCTCTATACTGAGCGAGAGAGTTAATGGTTGGATTTTAATGTCCGGCTAGTCCGGCGTAGAATTTTTCCGAGTGTGATACAATTAGATCCTTTATCAGAGGAATGTTTGTGTCTTTGTGTAGAGTTGTGCCGAAGTTTTCGCCGAAGTGGACAAGTGTTACCCCTTGTCCACTTCGACGCATTCAACGCTAGAATGGCTTTGTTTTGCAGGGTTTGTAGCATGACGCCAAATGGATACTGCGTATGTAAAACCCGGCCTTATGGTTGTCTTGTAGATGAGTAATTTATTGTCTGATGATAGTCGACTATTTCTAGCTAGCATGGGATAGAGTGCAGCTATTGATTTATTTGCTGATTTGACTTTTTCTTTGATGGATTTAGCCCACGTTAATTTGGAATTTAAGGTTAAGGATTAATTGAAATTCTCCATTTTTTACAACAATTTTCGATTAGAGTGGCTTGGAGCTGTACGCGGCGTATAGCAGTGGTTGCGACAATAGAACTTGAGAATAGGTTGGTATAGTCGGCGAATTGAGAAATTTTAACGTTATCGGTGGGGGGATATCGCTAGAGTATATGTTAAACAGATTTGGGGACAGTGAACCACCTTGGGGGACACCGGGTTTTACTGGACGTTCTGAGGATAGAAAATCCTCGAGTTTTACTATAAAAGTACGATTTGTAAGGTAGCTATATACCATTTTAATAAATGAGATGGGATAGCCCATAAGATAAATTTTATACAATAAGCCGTTATGCCATACTCTATCGAATGCTTGTCTTATATCGAGCGTAAGGATCACCGTATGTTCGTTTATGTTGAAGCCTTCACTTATGATCTCGACTACGTGGAGAAATTGATGAATGTCCAGGTCGGAAGCCATGTTGGAAATCTGGAAAAAAAATATTTTTACGAATAAATGATTCTAATCCAGAGGTTCCCAAACATTTTTGTGTCGTAGACCCCTTTCCATGTTTTTCGGTTTTTGGTAGACCCCTACTTACCTTTTTTTTATAGGAGTACCGCACAAGAGTCCCAACTGCTCCCAACCGTCTGGAGCCAGTAAGACTATGGCATCCCCAATTGCGGAATGTTGTGAAGCTGAAGGTATTGGGGAGAGGAAGGAGAAGGGGAAGAGGGAGGTGGGGAAAATACCTGGCTATTCAGATCTGGTCACCAAACACGGCTAAAAGCCATTTCAAGCAACGTTTCAATTCTGAATGGTGGTCTTTCACCAGGGCGATACTGAGAGTATCTTCCACTCTGGAACGTGCGCAAATATACTATATGTTATTTTTAAATCAATCGTGGAACTACACAAATTAATTAAATAAAATTTACTTGCGCACGCTGGGATTTGAACCCGCGACCTTCGGATTCGTAGTCGTAGCCTTACCCCTCGAACATGGAGGCCGTCGTACCTGATTATTGATTTTTCATACATTTCTAACTGTAGTGAAGTTGAGTGTTAAAAATTTAAAGTTAAAACAAATGTTAAGTTTTGTAAATTTATTAATTGAATTTAAATTAAAACTACTCAAAAGAAAATTTTGTATCTGTTATATAAGATAAACGTAACATAAAATAAACACAAAATAAACTAAGCAATAAGTAAATGTTTTTAGTGGGAAGGATGAACCTGATGCTTTAATAATAAATTATCAACATTTGGCGTCAATTTTGTCAGATTCAATCTTAAATCTCCTCGGCTAATGATGTCCAGTCTGTTTCTTTTTTTCGTTAGGAGATTGGTAACAGCGCTGAACCCCCTTTCCACTAGGTATGACGATGGAAAGGAAATTAAAAATTTCCTCGCTATATTCCATAATACAGGATAAGTAACGGGTATGTTTTTTTTCAGCCAGAAGTGCTGATATCCGTGCTTAAACTGAATCTTAAGTTTAATCATTGAAGAAGATATATTAACACATCCCAAAATGAACCACGAAACCGAAAAAACAACAGAAATTAAAAAGATTTCAGTCGCATCTGCGACTCGAACCCAGGACCTCTACCTATCCGGGGTAACCGCTAAACCAACTAAGCTAATGGGATCAGTTCAATTTACGCCATTTACACCGATATCATACTTCAAGTTCAAGACTTGTTAATATTTTCCTCCATTTTTATAAATCCCATATTATTGGCTGCTATCCTTATGATGATTGCAAAGTTTCATCCCGAACTCAATTGCAATCGGAACAGAGTTTCGGATATACCTACCCGATTTTATTTATATGAGTCATCTATTGACTTATTTTATAAGTCTGGAAAGAAATATTCAATTTAGTTTTTATATCTTGTTGAAACAGAAATGAAAAAGATTTCACTTCAATTGGACTGATGATGCGAACTCAGAAAACGAACTTAAATAAAAAAATCGAAGAACACCCAAAAACGTGACTAACCTTTCCAGTTGTCAAAAAGAAACCACTGATGCAAAATGGCTCATAATGCTAACATACAATAAACATATGTGTACCAACATAAAAAAAAATCGATAATCGAATGTGCACAGCCCGCGAAAATTCAAAATTCACCTTTTCTTTTGAACACACCTCGTATGTATTTATAAAAGAATAATAAATGCCTAGCAAGGCCTTAAATAACAAAATATTGACACACATACATATTTATTTATGTGACCGGCCAAAATATGTAGTTTAATTGCAAAATATATTTTTTTAATATGTAAACATTTAAATTATATAAAAAAACAAACAAACAAATGAGAGTGTGTATTGGAAATTTTTCAAAAAACACGCAGCTGTGGATTTCTTATTTTCTTAATTTATCTTTCAGTGGTAACATATTGCATGTTAATAATTAAATACATACGTAATATGTACGTACAGTTGTCTTTTTTTTAGATTGTTCCGATAACATTCCATAATCAGAGCTTTTCGGTAATCCGAACATCGAACATTACGGAGATTGCACTGTAATTATAATACAGATTGCTAAAACTTTGAAAAATAAACTATTGAGGAGTACTCGTGTAATTTTGCATGATTTGAATATTAAACTACAAATAACTGAAGTCATGATTGGCGTAATTTATCTATCTTTGCTAAGTACGAGTACAAAACTAAAAATTAATAAAAAATAATGTACTTACTTTTCTCCGGCACTCTAAAACAAAATAACACTGATTCACAATAATTTGTGTGATAAACTACCAGTTTATATTTTTTTAAATATTTTCTTAGCACTTTCCTTTTCAAGATTCAGGAAACCAATAAACGTATTTGTCTCACATTCGTATTTATAGAGTGACGAATTGAACAAGTCAGTGCAAGTTCGCGAAACTCTGAAACAAAAATTGACAAGAATTTTATGTAACAAGATAAAACTGGTATATCATTATGTGCAGGTTTTTACAAGTTAAAAATGTATTGCGATCACAAAGCGAATGCCTACATCCTACAACTTACACAATTTTATAAATATATATAATAATTTTTTTACTTCATAGGTACTTCTATAAATAATGTATATGTCTTTAAATTATAAGATAATATAATGTAAGTAAATAGGTACTATCAGTGTATGTTGAGATCCACTATCGTGGACCCCCATTTTCATGTCATGGACCCTCAATTTTTTCTTTCGCTGACGTAGACCCCTTGCAGGTTGTCATAGATCCCTGGGGGTCGATATAGACCACTTTAGAAATCGCTGTTCTAATCGAACGAGGATGATTTTCTATAGAACTTTACCTAAACAATGAAGGAGATTGATTGGGCGATGGTTCGTGGTTAATAGTGGGTATGTGCCCGGTTTAGATATTAAGATTACATTTATTTGTTTAAATGCTTTAGGAAAACAACTAAGTCGTAGTGACACATTGTAAATGGCTGTTAAGGCGCAGATACCTTTTAACCAGAGGCATTTTAATACTTTGTTTGATATGCCGTCCGGCCCGGCTGCTTTCTTAGTCGTAAGAGAGTTAATAATTTTTTTAAGTTCATTTTGTGTTGAGAATTTGATTGGCAAGTTGTCAGATTCTGTATTTAAGATTGAAGTTACCTTTGAATCCACCATTGAAACGAAATATGGGTCGTCGTGATCGGTTATCTAAATCGGCCGTCAGTGTAATAGAAGGAAGTTAAAGCACGTTGGAGCGACAGTGTAAAAGTAGCAGGATATGTTAAACTCACCTGGAAAACGCGCCCGACTCCAAGCTTACCTGGATAGCTCAGCGGTTAGAACAGGTAACCCCTCTTCTGCAGTTGTGAGTCGGCCAGAGCCTCATGCCAGGCTCAGTGGAAAAAGGTACTCAACTACCAAAGAAAAGACGCGAGCTTTCTAGACAGGGTTTATTTTACGGGAAGGCAATCACAGTGGGTAGACACGGAGAAGCATATACAAACAATTGGCAACACACACCCTATCTATTAATCTAGGATTCTTTCTCTCCAGCACCATTAAAACCGGGAAAGTTACTTTAAGCAGAGTGATTTACAGCACATATAAAGAGGAAATAGTTACAGCTTACATAGGTCGATCGGTGTCTGTCAGCACGCGGCTCCATCGCAAAAGGTGACGCCGAAGAACGCTGAGTCCCACACAGACAGCATCCTGTGACTCACAGGAAGTTAATGCACTGATCACTGACTTTACTAATTAGGTTTATGGAAAAACAATGCGTTTACAATGTACTAAATGCATGGAAGGCAAGATGACGCCGGAAACTACGCAGGGCGGCCACGTACCCAAGGTCACGTTGTACACACCTCTCAATTGTATGGACGGTCTCGTAAGAATGGCCGCTCCGCGAGGGGGCTCGCGGGCTGGCGGGCGGAAGTGGCGCCGCTGGTGTCGGAGCGCGAAACTAGCCACGAGCGGCTAGATGTATTTTACAAACGACTAGATTCTCATATTAAACTGTAGCGAACTTTGTTTCATAACAGCGGTTAAAGTGCATTTTTACGATGGGATTGCAACTTTTTTGCCATTCCTTACGAATATTTTTTTTTCCCTAATAAGATGTTTGATCTCTTCTGGGATACCATGTCGACCCGTGTCGTTGGGAATGTCAACGGATGCCTCGTTGATGCAGGATTTTATTGAGTTTATTAACTTAGAAGTGGCTGTGTTAAGACTAGCTTCGTCGGGAATAGAAGTTGGCACTGTCCTAGTTGAATTTAATAACTCGATGAGTTTAGGCCATTTCATTTTTTTCGAGTTGACTTATGTGTTGAGTTCATTTAGTCCTTTTAAGCAGTGTACATGAATTGTGTGTTTGGATGATAATGTCAATTACATCCGGTCTGCCGTTTGGCGGATAAAGGGTGGGTAGATCCGGAGCGTCTATTTCGATTGAATTAGAGAGAGAATATTTGGCAAGATCTCTGCCTCTTTTGTTGTCATGCTGGCTATGTCAGGCGCCGTTTTTAGCATTCAAGTCACCGGCTATAATAGTAGAGAGGTTTTCGGAGAGTTGTGAGTCTAGTTTTGAATGAATTAAATGTCGTTTGGGAGGACTATAAACAGATATGAATTTTATTGGGCCGGAAGAAGTATTGATTTAAACTGCGGTGGATTCAATGTTTTCGTTAGAGAATGAATGTGCTAGACAATGGTCAATGTTGTACCGCCTCCTTTAGTGGTGGTTCTGTCGACGCGGAACATGTTGTAATTTTGTATTCTTAGGTTGCATGATGGTTTTAGTTATGTTTCATTTATAAGAAATACGTCGAGACTATAATCGTGGAGAAGTATCTGTCCATCGCCTATTGCGAAATATTTATAAGACGCGATAGGGCCGTGTGCACTTTTGGGGGTGAATGCTCGGCCGCCCCGTGTTACTGAGGTACCTTTTGGTATAGCCTCTTGTGTTCTTATGTTTTTTTTTTATTTTCAAAATTTTAAATTTATGCAAGCAACAGAACACCCTCGACCGTTTCCTGTCATTTAAATCAATTCTTCCTACAATTTTTATTAAGTTTACAATTAAACATAGAATTTATTTTAAGGGTCCCAATCTCAACATGGGAGAAGTGATATAAATACTTAATACTAATTTTTAAAGGGCAATGTTGACGAGAGCCCCACTGTTTAATATATATGTTTATTTGTGATGAATATAGCGGGACTCTCGTAAACCTAAATTTACTTTTTGATTGTTTTCTTACTCCAAATCTGCTCAGCAATCACTGGTTAAAGTTTGTCAGGTACCTACCTACTTATGTATGCCCCTCAATAACCTGTGCTATAAGTGTGCATATTTTTATAACGGTAGCATGTTTCTTTGAAACCGCTTTCTGTGATACCGCTTTAGTTTTATTACTAAGCGTCCATTTCGTTTTTCCAATAATGCCTTGAAATAACATTTGATTTGTAGATCTACTTCATGGCAAAGAATTTATTGAAAGGAAGAAAAATACAACATAAAGGGTAAAAAAATATATTTTCACATAATTTAGTACAGTGAAGAACAACCTCGTAATATAATAGTACATACATCAACTCAATAAGTCTTAAGCAGAATAAGGATATGATCAATTACATAAATGAATATTAAATTAATCAATGATTTTTGTAAATTACTTAATGTAGATACATATATCATAAGATCAACGAAATTTGTTTATAAGCACTTATAAATTACATTTGTTAACAAAAATATATTCAAGAACATTATACTTATAACACATTACATGGTATAATAATTTAAGCTCAGTGGAAATCACACAGTCACTAGATACAATTCTTGAAATATACATTTTTTTATTTCATAATACATTTGTTTCAGAAATTATTAATTTCCTCTATAGATATACTCGTTTATCACAAAAAAAATTAATTTAATTACATTAATCAACGTTTCAAAAGGTTTTACGAACAATTATCCAATTTTCCATAATAAATTTAATTTCGCTTATAAGGTTTCTCTTTGCTAAAATAGTCAATCTTTTAATGTTCCTAAATATGTTCACGTTTGATTCATTTGAAAATATTTTTCATTGAAGTTCACTAAAATAAATAAAAAAATAGAATAATCATTAAGTCTCTGACATACTAGGAACGATTTTTTTTTAAATCCCACGCTAGCCTTTAAAAACTAAGATTTTAAATGTTTGCCTACTATTACTAGGCACGTACAGCAAACACGAAAAAAATATAGCTAAAGCTATGCATTAAAAATAAACTGTATTAAATACAGTAATAAATTATTATCCATATGAGTGACCAATACGATTTCATCGTAACTTTTAAAATTTATAGTACAGAATGAAAGCATATTCTAATGCAACCCCTTTTGTACAATTCACACAGTTCTTCTATAATCTTACAATACACTCATAGTAGGTTGACATTTCATACACCCTCAGTACTTCACACTCTTCCAAAGCATCAAAGCATATCGTGTATCAGCAACAATTTATATCACGTCCTCCATCAATAAATACTTATTTTTAACTATTGACTAAATATTTAAAGGAACTTTTAGTTCAAGTCAATTGATGATCATATCTTAGTATAACATCATTACAATATATTGCACTAAGTTTGTTTAAGAGTTAATCTGCGAATTCTTATTGCAAAAATATCACAGTACTAAATACCAAAAAGTTGCATAAATAAATAAAATATTCTGGATGATTTTAACCCATTTGCTTTTTATCTGAGATAGGTGCCCTTGGTGATCCTGGTCGGCCTCTTTTTGCGTTCTTGCGACGGATGGTATTTCTCTTCGGGTCCTTATGACCCCTAGGAATGGCCCTAGTTGGTCTCTTCGTGGACTTGACTTCTTTTACTACCTGGATCCAGTCCAGCAAGAACTTTTTGTAGAGAGCGAACGTGCTCATATCGAGGGTCATAATGGTCGAGGTGTTGGGGTTACTTGACCAGTTTAAAACATCGGTGCCTCTATTGGAAAAGGCAGCATCCTGGGCGTTGTCGGTGGTGGCGCTGATGCCCGTCTCCACCTCGCAGATGAGTGCCCTGAGCTTACCACTCAACTCTTTGAGGATTAAGGCTCGATCAGAGGTGCTGAACGTCGAGCTATCTGTGCTGAAAGGCTTGCTGGAGAGCTCGTGGAAAGCCTTTCCGAATAATGTCAGTTTGCCTCGGAGATCTACCAGAATGTGTTCGACCTACGGAAATAATAAACTGCGTTAAAAATAAGTCAATAATTAATTTAGATAACATTTAAATCATTTTTAGGTACATCAACAGAAGAAATGAGTTTGGAAAGGCTGAAGAATAAAAAAATAATAATTCGTCAGATGTGTAGATTATTACTATTTAGAAATAAACGCAATTTTTATGAGACATTTATTTCAGACAGAGCCTAAGTCTTGCAATTCGGTCGTAAAAAAAACCGCTAAAATTGATTATCATTTGCGGACATGGACGTATTTTTGCACTTTGGTAAAATGCACCTACAATAGTGACAAAACAATGACATTTTACAATGTTTCCTTCAATTAAAAGCGGTTAATTTTGCATACGATATCGACCATCCCCTATCAAACCGCCAATTCTAACTACTCGTATGACGTCATACCCAGCAAGTCTTAGATTTCATGCGTTTTGATGGGCTTTGAAAAATTGAAAGATTAACTTTTAATTTAACTATGAAAACGAACTAATAAAATAAATAATTTAAAAACTGGTATTTAAGGACGTCAACATCACAACTGCAGTTCATCATAGATAGGTATCCAGTGCAGGAAAAAATTCAAAATATTTAGTAAAGGAATAGTTTGAGTGTTTTTTTGGCGTAAAAAATAAAACGAGTATAATGTAAAATGTATGCTTACCATTTTTTGGTGGACCAACGCAGCGTTAAGAGTTTTGAACTTTCTAAATTCTGCGAGCTGGTTCTTCGGAAGAACTGTAACACCCAAGTTTTTGATCATGTTCATAGAATTATTGTATTCAATCGAGATTTTCGATTTGTTGTGGCGGTTGAAGTTACTAAGAGTTTGTCTGAGAGAGAGCTCTAGATTGTTGAGTAGCCACCTGCTAGGCGGGGCTGTGGAGTGGCGGAGCGATTTGACTGGTTTGTTCACCCCGCAGGGGTTGTAGTCGTAGCTAGAGTGCAACACATTGCGGGACTGCATATGTACGTCGATCACTTTCGGCAAGAGAGCCGCCCTTGCGCAGGTCATGACGGAGCTCAGAAGCACGCAGACAAATAAGATGTTAATCAGCATGATTTTGAATGAACCTGCAAAGAAGGAAATATAATAATTCATGAATATCGAAACCAAATATTTTTCTTCCGCTGAGAGCGCCGTTTTCACCAATCCGTCTTCCTCAAAATAGTCGCATAGAAAACTTGCAGCGGAGCTACCAGCGGTACGCCCACATATGTACTCTATTTTATATTATAGTCACAGCGATATATAAAGTAGAATAACTTATAAGATTTTAGAAAGTTTATTAATTTATTTTTAAAGCAGCGATAATTTCGGTAGAACCGTTTCCTATGAAATTAGGTATGAACATTTTGTTCGTTGGTAGTGGCGGTTATAAATATTGCTTTTCTCTGACGTTATGCAAACGGGTTAATAAATTATAAATTTTTAAAAAGTTTAACAATATGATATTTCTGGAAAAATATAATTTGCTTTAAATCTCATTACGATGTGCAACATGATGATATATGCCAATTTTTCTGCGAGAGATTATGCGATAATAGACAGCCAACATCTTTTCCGGGTGGTCTGTAATGAGATCCCTTTGCCTGGAACCTTACGTCTCCTTCTCTCGTCTTGGAGATTTACATACAAATATTTTATTGCTTTGACGGGAAGCAGACCTATTCCAAAGGGAAATAATGTCTTTATTTTTTGCATAAAATCATTTCCTATTGGTAACAATTAAAATTAAATTAAATTATTTAAAAATGATTAGTCACAGAAAATACATTATTGCTACTTCTACAAGGTTTAGTGACTTCAGGTATTATTTTATTTACTTAGCTATCCGAATAGTTAAAATTCAAAAAAAAAATGGTGACGATAAGACTCGCTAAGTGAGACTCACGCGTGAGTAATGATGAAATATTAACATTG